>JAOTAV010022888.1:0-49365 GCA_026546445.1 Cyclargus thomasi
GGGGGGGGGCTAAGGAATAGTAATAGAATAAATATCGACAAAAAAAAAGTTGTCTGCTTATCTGTTTGTACGCGCTTATCTCAGGCACTACTGGACGGATTTGAATAAATCATTTTTTGTTTAATAGCTATTAGGCATGGGCAATATATATGATGCTTTTTATCCCGGGAAAATGTACGGTTCCCTGTGTGATGTATAAATTTTTGCGCATCGAGGTTTCGGGCACCAATTAGTAAATAATAATATTAATTAATTTATTTTCAGTTATTTAAAGTTCTTACTTATAATTCTAAAACCTAACTCTATCATTCCATTTTACACATTTTGACCTTTGAAAAAATATTATATCTATGCATATTTGCGAAACGCAAGAATTTAAAATATACTCTACTTCATTACTAATAAGACTCTAATTTCCTTGTCCGTGGAGTCCAAGTGAATTATTCCTCTCAGCGTGCCTCGTGTCCACTCGGTTCAATGAGCAGCGATGCCACCTGATGGTGGTCCTACCGCACACGTAGAGGAAACTGAAAAGTGGGCGCTGTGAGAAAACGCCGTCATACGTGTAGTTGTTCAGTCAGATTCAAGTAATATAAATAAAAAGAGTTTTTATTAGAATTGATTTGAATTTCAAAAAATTTTACTCTGAAATGAACTGTAGCCTTTAGTGTTTCCGGACCTAAGCGCAAACCTTCATGAACAGCGTATTTATATGCCGACAACTCACCTGCAACTCTTTGATTACGAGTGTATTTGGACGACGGTAGTTGTTTTCCTTAAAAACTAGTTGATGCACGCAACTTCGTCGCGCGAAACCGTACATTTTTTGGGGATAAAAAGTATCCTTTGTGTTGCCTAGACTTAATAGCTACAAAATAAAAAAAAAGATTTATTCGAATCCGTTCAGTAATTTCGACGATAAGCGCGTACAAACAGACAACTTTTTTATGTCGATTTGTGTTCTATCACTGTTCCTTAGCCCCATTCATTGATGTACATTGATTGGTTTGTAAAAATATTAATTGTACAGACACGCAAACTTTACTGTTTTGTTATATCTATAGATATAGAAAATGACAGTGTCCTTTTCCGTCTCTGAGAGTATTGGTATTTGGTATGAAACTGGGTTCGAACTTAGCACCTATGGATACAGGTGCTGGGTTCGAACTTCGAGATCCTGGTGGAGGCGTACCGCCAGTACCATCTCCACAGATCGGCTTCAGCAGGCTAATATATGAAACTAGCAGCGCTGAAAAATTTAGTTTCGACTCGTATGTTCCTATGAGAAATACCCCAACGCAAAAGCTAAACCAAGCGACGGGCGACGGAAAATATAATTTTGACGTTTGAAATAATTTAGATCTACACTTCGATGCTTATCTCAGGAACTACTGGTCGGAATTAAAAAAATATATTTGAGTTTGTCTGTCCATTATGGAGTTTCTACACGGCGGGAATAAACATCACGCAAAGGTGCACTTTGGTGAAATCTAAGTGGAACCCTCAGTTCATGGCGGAAGATTGAAAATAGCTATACTCGATGGACACCATTTACAACATTAATATTTAAGATGCACCCTAAATTCAATCTTACGCCATGAACTGAGGGTGCAATTTAGAGTGCATTAAGGTCGTGTTTGACATCAAGGTTTGTCAAACACGACCATTTACAACATTAATATCTAAAATGCACCTTTGCTATGATTAGCGGACGAGCGTCGCGAATGAAGACGCGGACGTTATGCTGCGTGAGGCCGGTCAACCATTGCACATACCGCGTTGGGTACCTGCGCCTTTCATCTGTTAATTGAAGTGAACCCTAAGGCCCTATCCGCACTGCAAAATTTTAATCGAAGTTTTTCGTGTAAAATCTTAAAATCTTTTCAGACTATTTGTAATGGCGATTAAAAAATATGAATAAATAACACGCGGTAATTGGCAATACGACCTAATTCCAGTCAAGTTCGAATCCTGCAAGTGCCAGTTTCGAAACTTCAAAAATAAACATTTTTATGCATAAACAAACACGTTTGTTTTTGACTTAACATAATAAAGTATTTTTTTGTTAATGTAAATGACCAACGAGCAACCTGATTGAAGCAACTACCGTCGCTATGAGCGAGGGTAGTTGAGTAGTAGGTACTCCTATTATCAGAATTCTCGCGAGCATAATGAGTAGAAAAACATTGATAGGTACGAATAACTGACCATTTTGCAAACGGACTAGATTCATCTATATACATATCGCTCCTTTAGTAAAACAAGGACGTAAGTACTTAACATTATCAAAAGCCCTTGTCTTACCGAAGGTGCGATATAATAAAACAGTAAAATTGGAGTGTCTGTACATTTAATATTTTTACAACATAATCAATGTGGGTGGAACCGTACATTTTCCCAAAATAGAATACTTTTTATTTTGGGAAAATGTACAGTTCCCGCGTGACATACAAATTTTCGCGCAACGAAGTTGCGGGCACCAACTAGTATGAAATG
This sequence comes from Cyclargus thomasi, assembly GCA_026546445.1. Classification (NCBI taxonomy): domain Eukaryota; kingdom Metazoa; phylum Arthropoda; class Insecta; order Lepidoptera; family Lycaenidae; genus Cyclargus; species Cyclargus thomasi. Next base: position 2,497 of record JAOTAV010022888.1, read on the forward strand.
TTTAGCATTTACGTACCTGTTACATACGTTAGTATGTACTAGTTACGCAATATATGTTTCTAGACCGAAAAGCGGAACATACTGCGTCTTTTATTAGCCCCAGTGACTCACGGGCAATATGGCCGAGGAAATTCGGCGCAATCAAAGTCCTTAATGGCAAATGTAAAATAGTCCAAGGCTACATAAAATTAGTTCATAATTTACAACCTTTCAGTTTAAAAACATAAAGATAAGATTATACCCATGAGTAATGGAATATCGGTTTATGTTGTAACGACTAATGGAAAGTTAAGTGTTCTTGATCGGTGTGAAGATTGAAAAAGAAATTCAAGTTGTATTTTATGAGATGGTCTTTTAAGAACTAAAATAATAACTTATATTTAGTTCCGTTATGTCAAATAACTATCTAAATTGCATAGCATAAGATCGTTGTGTGCATGGCTCTATCCTTTGGTTAATTTAAATGTTGAGGAAATGATTTATTAGCAGATTGCCGACCCACGTCTTTTAGTCTGGCTTTGTCAATTGAATGTTATTCATAATTTGTTGACTGACTTTGGTATGATTCGTGCCTCAAAGTCGCATCATCCCGATGCGTTTTAGTTGCCGCATTTTTTTATAGAATTATAGAAGTCAAAAGTAACTGTGTATACCCATGAGTCAAAGTACAGAATGCGAAAAATGTTAAGCGTTTTCGCCAGCTGCTACTTCTTTTCGACCAAATTTTTTAATAGTATAGGATTGTTATAAATAAATTCTATGTATATTTTTATAGCTAACAACTTGCGTACGAAATTCGCGACATTTTTAAATTATTGCTAACACTGTTCATTGAACTCGAAAGTTTTATTTTGATCGCTTTGGTAATATGCCACTTGGCCTAATCAATCTGGCTAGAGATGCTTTCTATTTGACGTTCAAAAACATGAGAGACGTTTTTGTTTTTACTGTAAAATACCGGAATGATGAGTCATTTATACAATTTATCGCAGTGTTTGGATATGGAGGAACGTTTCTAACTTTTGATCAATTAATGTTTCCATCAACAACATATTTCAGAATCCTCAATAAAAAACCCTATAAAATGCTCAGGCAGGTACATTTCATGTATCTTTTTGGTTTCCAAACTTGACCACATTATTTGCGTGTCTGACGTAATATATGTTGGTACACTTGTAAGCTAATTATCGGCTCAGTGACGCGGGCGGTAATGAACGTGCTGAAAGGTCCACCTGCTTTCCGATCAGCTGATTGACGGGTGACGTCAGCGATTGTCATGTCATGACGTGGATGCGGAACCCACGCGCGTCCTCGCCATTGACTGAGGAAGCGATGGATATCAGATATGGCGACCTCCATAGGGTTTGACGGTTGTTTTGAATAAAAATGTCGGCGCTGGCACGGCGACGCCGCGGCCGCAATTAGCCTGGCCCCCGGCCAACGCGGTGCATAGCGGCCCGTCCTGCCCCCGGCTTGAGGCAAGGTCGACACGATCGATTACCGAAGAGCCTTTACTTACAATTAAAACTTCCAAATACGAATGAACGTGACAGGTCAGACCGACAGGTTGACAAAAACAATAGAAGCAGATAGATAAGACTGGTGCTTAATCTAATGTGATTTAGAGCCAAGTTGAAAACAGTTTACAGTAATTCGTAAAAATATTTGATACAAATAGGTCATCGTCATCATTAGGTATGAAGAAATTTATCATTGCTATGTGCAACTGTAACAGGGTCTACGCGGCTACGTAGGGTGCTACACGGCTGAGGTTTCGTAGCACGTGCTACACACTCTACTACTACAAAGCTACATGGCCTTCAATTTCTCCATGAGAGGATTGTGTACCAAATGGTTTCCATACAACGGAACATAACGTTTTCCACCCTCTTAACCTTTACCTAGAGTAATGATTTTTTAGTATGTTGAAAATGCCTCAGAACTAGGCTTCTATGTTTTTGTTTTTTAAATATTTATTGTAGATTTGAAAATATTTTAAAAAATATTTATTTTGTATGAAATCACTAAAATGAAAATAAATCAAAATCTATAAGTATTTAAAAGTATTTAAAAAACCAAAACATAGAAGCCTAGTTCTGAAGCATTTCCACAACATACTTAAAAAGCATTACTCTACTCTAATTCTCAGTTTTAGAGGGTGGAAAACGTTATGACCCATAGTATGGAAACCGTTTGGTACACAATCCTCTTAAATACGTCTGTTGTACACGCTTCTTAAAATATTACTCACTTTAGAGCCCTATTTGGATAAAATAATTTATTAAACAGTTTAGTACTTAGTATGTAGTTTATAAGTAATTGCTTACATACAATTGTACTTTCACATTAAAAGTGGGGGTACATTTCTTTGACCAAACTTATGGATTTTGGACCAATACTAAACTTATATGGAGCGACTTTCCCAGACAAGTAATAGCAACTACCGCCATCCATTGACTCATATTAAAGTGGTGCAGCCTTAATAAAAAAGTTATAATAAGTTTTCTGGCAAGTAATAAGAATAAAATAATTCCAGGTTACGCCCGGCGCGCCGGCCGGTCAGAGCCTGCTGCGCGGCGACATCATCGCCAAGATCGACGACTACGACGCGCGCGACCTGCGACATGAAGACGCGCAGAACCTCTTCCGGGACGCGCCTAAACAGATCAAACTGGTTGTGCAGAGGTGAGGGGACAATAAAGTACGCCACACTTAAGTGTGACGTGGATAATGGGTGGAAGACGTTTTGTGACATCAAAGTTGAAATTTAAAAAAATTAAGGGCTTCTTTCTCTACTTCCTGATGAGTGCCATCCACAGCTTATATGGCAGATAAAGTACGGAGAATCTATTAAATAAGTTAAGGATATCTGGAAGTTGTGCAAAAGGCCAAACCTCTAATTATAAATCATAAGCTGGTTTTAATAAAAGTTATATTTAAACCTATACATGGAGGGACGGTTCAAAACATCATGAAATTTTTAACCGACTTTCAAACGAGGAGGTTATTGTGATATATTTTGTGGATATTACGATTGACGTTATTTGAAAGGAATTAGTATTAGATATAGCTAGTTCCTCGAGCGAGACGATGAGCAGGGTAAAGTACTCATAACAAGTAGGAAGAGATTGTCCAAGAAAATATAATGCCCATTTTAGTAATGTGAATTAATCGACCGCAAAGTTATCATTTTGTTTTATTCAGCTTAGTCATAATTCGAATTTGCTTCTCATCAATTAAGCTTTCATTGTTTGGACTTATAAATCTTTACTCACGGCTTATAAATTGATATTCATCATGTTGCAAATTTATATCGACGCTGATCACAAATCCTTGGACTAATTCGACGTTCGCGTCCCAGTTACAAATGATTTGCAGTAAATTCACAACTCATGGCTACTAAAACTGTTTTAACATTATTTTGGTAAATTGCCGTGGCATATCTAATTTCCTCTGGCACTCGCAGGAACGGATACGTATTTTACAGTTCCGAGAAATTATCTTTTTGTCGCTTAGATTAGAAAATTCGTCCAAGATATGGGTCTAATTTATGTGAATTTACCCTTTAGAACCTAAATATATATTTTAAATGCCTTTCAGAATTAAAAAAAATATAGGAGGAGATTTCCCAATTCGACAGTATATATTATGTTGTTTTTATGGAGGTCGACCAAATACTTATGTGTGCAAAGAATCCAAAATAATAAGAATTTGTGTTGCTAAAATTAGAGTCCTAGTTTTAGCAACACCTATTCTTATTATTTTGGATACTATGTACACATAAAGCTACTTGATTTATAATAATTATTATATTGAATAATATAAAACAGTTTTGAAATTAAAAGACCAGCAAAATACATTATCTATTTAATTATCATCTAAGTATACTATCTCTGATAAGGCCATGTGTCCACTGGGTCACACGCGTGATATGTTCAACATTGTTCATCTATTGTATGCGAGACTTTGTAATCACAATCGACCAATGCAGGGGCGGATCTAGTCCTCACCTGTATACGCTGCCCAGCTCACCCGGCAGTTTCGTGGGTCGAGTGCCCACTCCCACCTTCTATCACGAGCTGGCTGAGTAAGACCCGCCTAGGTGTCGTATATTTAGGTGTTGCCCGTGACTCACTGTCGCATGAATAACGCGTCAGCTGGTGCGTATAAGGCCAGATGGGGTAAGAGAAATATACTTTATGAGCGCAAGAGGACCATTGTTTTTGCTTGAATAAGAGCAACAAGTATCTACGCTGGTTCTCTTTCCTTGTTTGCTTACCCTATCTGACGATAACAATTCAAAATTACAATAAGCACGTGAATATTGTGTACAATGGATGCCCCTAAATAGTTGCCCTTGCCAAATACGGAATGGATTGCATGGAGGCGATGCAGTCTAAAGCCCTTAATTATAGTCAGCGCCTAATACTAAGATCATGATCAAAAAATTTTGAGATGCTGTTTTCATTCATAAAGGTCTCTTTATGAATGAAAACGACATCTCAAATTTTTGATTATGCTCATAAGTACTGACTATTATTACGGGCCTAAACACATTTAACTAAAACTTTTACCTCTTAAAACTGATGATAATAACCCGATACTTCTGAATTGCCGCTGTAACCATAACAACATTTTCATCTAAGCTTTTTCGTGCAGTCATTAACACAGCTTTGACATTTTTCATTTTATTTTAACGCATTAAAACTAATGTTTATGAAATAAATTGCCTGATTATTAAATTCAAACTTAAATATCTTTTTTAAGTCATATCATTCCTCTTCTTTTATGAGACTCATGGAGCATTTGATACATAATATTCGAGAATGTTCGTCGCACTCATAGTCGGCCATGTTTAGGGACGTGCAGGATGAGTTGCCCCGGGGGACGCCGATCGCCCCGCGGTCCCCTGTCCCGATGTCATACCCGCCACCGTACAGGTAATCATACATTAGTACATTTGATATTCGTATATTTACAAAACAAACAGAAAAGTCAAAATATATTATTCTAGGACGTGTATAATGTCTCTTATATCGAGTTTACTGTTTGTGCATTTTTTTGTTATATGAATAGGCAAGGGCTCAGTCTAAATGCTAACTTACTGCTACAACCAAATACGGTACATTGAAAGTAAACTCCATACAGGAGACTGATACCCGACATCCTTGATTGTACATTGTTTTATATATGTTGTATTGACTGTACTGGGGGGTTATTATAACCTCTTATTTCCAACCAAGTTCCAGCCAGTCAGCAATCACGTGACACTAAATACGTGAAGTTTGACGTTCCCTAATGTCACTAACATGTTTAAAATCCATTCATAAACAACCAAACTTATTATTATATTATAAGACATTGTAATATGAAAAAGGAACAAGGCAATTGTTGGCCGTATATTGAATTGCCTGGAACCATGCAGGTTTGTAATGGTCATAATAGCCCCCCAGTAACTTCTTGGTGGAAATTCATGTTTCACAGTAATAAAACTTTTCTTTTCATGCACCTATTCCACTTTATTAAATAATTAACAAATATTTTTATTTAACCGGTCGAAACCGGTCGTGAAAATCAAAACAATTGTAAATTATTTAATAAAGTGGAAAAAGTGCATGCAAAGAAAAGTTTTAATACTATACATCGTTTTATTAAAAAAAATAAAGAATTGTTAAAAATGTTGCGGTCAATTTTATAACAATCAAGCGGAGCCCCGCTCTCGATTGTTTTCAAAAAAAAAAAATACTTTCCCCGCACAAAAAAAGAAATAAATACTTTGATTGTTTGTTTTCATTACGTATTTGTCAAATTTGCTAGCGAAAATCTTCAATCTATCGTATTTTACTGTTATCATTCAAGACTCGATATAATATTCTTCAATTATAGGGGTTGGTCTCAGAAGCCCAATTTTACATGGTATTATGTTTGATTAAACTATTCTAACGTATTACCTACTAGATCTTAAAATTTAAACCTAGGTACCTAGGTAGAGAATATATCCGAAAAAACCCTAAAAAAATTAACCCAATATAAGTAATAGTTGAAGACATGAGTGAAGGAATCAAATGTTGTTAACGTGGATTTTTTGTAAAGATACATTACTGAAGACGTTGTTAAAACAATAAAGGAAAAGATGAGTAAAAGTTCTCATATTAGTTATCAGCTTCTCCCACGCATATCTTCAATCGTTATCAAGCCGTATGCACTGAAGTAATAAACCAATTAATAGCATTTTCCGTCACCAGGCAGCCCAGTCCAAATCCTGCAGTGCTGAAGGGTCCGGATTCGCTTCCCCGCAGCACGCCCCGGCTGCAGAGCGCCCAGTCCGACTACTCGTTCACCCCACAACAAGAGGGAGAGTACAGGAGCTTCCTCATGTCCCCTTCCTCCGTGCGGACGGACGACACCGTGGACGAGTCTATCAATAGCCAGGTAAATCATTAAAATATTTACATAAAACAAACACATTTTTAGTGAACCTTGACTTTTAAAGTTACTTTTTACTACTTCATACAAACTCGTTATGAATGTGCGTGCGTGCCGGTGCGATGCAAATCATCACGCAGCCACACCTAACATGACATTGTATGACCTAGGCTGACTAGAAACTGGCTAAACAAAAGTGAATTAGCTCATGAGCCGTGGCTCGGTCGAGTCGTATGCAATATTCATAGGCGGGGACATACATCACAATGGATCATTGATCGAGGTGCACTTTTAGCCTACGACTTCTGCATTCATGTTCACGTTGAGGAGCGCCCGTGGCCTACTGGGTAGACCTCTGGTTTGCAACCCGCGAGGATGCCTATACGAGATATATTCTGTTATCGAGTACATAATACGGGCAAATGAAAACATTGTAAGGATAACTTGGTCCCTGTTCATTCCTCTGAACTTGGCCGCCTTTGCTTCAAGAATGTCGTATGTACTTGGACAACCATACGGTGGTTACATCCCTCTGAAAAGACTGAATAAATCATGCACAACGGATGCTAAGTCCTAGTTTTTCTACACGATAGGCCATGGCAGTCCAAAAGATGTCTTAAATGATTGTAATAAGTTGATGTTCCCTTCACGAGAAGAGACTGTCGACGTCTTGCAACGTCATCAGGTAGAGATTCGCGATAGGTTTGAGCCCGAGTGAATGTAACAGCAACACGGTCATAATCAGTTAGAGGCACACTTAGAGATTGCCACTGTCTGTACTGCGGATTTTTTTACATATTTTTTTGCGAATTTTTTACCGTCAGAGTACGTACTCTTAATTAATGTTATGTGTATCACTAGAATAAAAATCCCCGCAAATAAAGTTCGCAGTGTGTGGACACTCTCTTGTCCTCTTAATTTCTAGCCTAAGTCATAGCTGGAGTGGTAGGTATCTATTATTATTGAGTCCTATTCTGGCTCTGAGATGCTTTAACTTTGCTCTACTATTGTGATATTTTTCTAAGAGACCGAGAAGTCAATTAGTCATTTATTTCAAAGATTTTTGGGCCTGTTTCACCACTTCCTACTAAGTGCCATATAGGCTATCCACAACTTATTCGTAAGATTTTCCATACTTGACCTGTAAAATTAGTTGTGGATATATATTTTACCACTTCCTGATAGTGTTGAACTATCAGGAAGTGGTGGAAACACGCCCTGTGTGTATTCAAGGAGTTAAATACTTCAAAATAATTCTAAAACATTCATCATTCTTCCACATGATTTAAGCCTCCTGTAGATTGTCTTGCGATTGCCAAATTTTCATAAATTGCTCCTTGCCCTCTTATCGCAGAGGTGTGTGTCCGTGCCAAAACTGTAAACATGTTTATAACGATGTCACACAATATTTACTGCTGTCTCATTATTCAATAAGTCCAGCTTAAAGTTTGTTTCAATGAAATACTCGCAGAACTCAAAATAATAAGGAGATTTTCTTTAAACCAAATTTATTATTGAAAGCTTTAATTTATTTCTGATATAGTATTGTGCAAATCGACTAATAACTCAAATACGTATCAATAAACCATAACTTAAACTGAGATCAGCTTAGCCTTGATTTAGAGCGAACACACTCGCACCAGTAACGTCAATATCAGTAAGCCGCTAAGAAAATATTTAAATATAGAACACTTTTTAACTCGCGCTTTTAATCTGGCGCTCTTCCAGAACTACTTTTGATAATATTAATTAGTTACAGCAAGTAATTGATAATGTGGCTCCGGAGATTATAGATGTGTTCTGGATCGTTCGACGAATGTCTAGCATGTGGACTGTGTAACATTGAATTTGGCGATCGCACAGCGTTGACAGTTATTGAGGATGTATTTGATACTGGCAATTAATCACGTATCGAATGATCTAATAACGGACGCTATGAAGTGTAAGATTTCATGTTTATAATATATCTGAACCTTAAAAAAACACAATTTTTCATGCACTATTTCCTCTATATTCACTTCGATTTTACTTATATAGTGGAAATGCTACATGAAAAAGTGTGTTTAATTAAGGTTGAACATGAATTTCCACCATGAACCAACAGTACAATCAATTAACCATTGAAGTTGATTATCATGATTTTACTCATTCCTTTGATGCAGGTAGTAATGCTTCTAAATTTTTATTACCCATTATTATTCAACTGAACTTTATATAATGTATTTGGCAATCACAAATATCTTATACATAAAACAATAGCTAGATCACAATACTCGGCATGCGCGTGCCCACAAGGCTGTTGGAGGTTTTCGCCTACGTCCGATTTCCCGTCATATTTCCAAAATAGAATGCATTGAAATTTGTCGGGTAAAGCGACTGGAGTCAGTCCGCGACCGTTCGCTCTACGACACGCTAGTAACTATAGTGACAGTGCACCATGGCCCTCAACCCCAACTTCTTCCCCAACGGATACCAGGACCCCAAACATCCTGATGAGGAGCAGGTCACCAACTGGGTGCGTTTTTTGGATATAGTAGCCGAATGTGACGTATCGTGAGTTCAGTGATGAATCTCGAACGTTCGATCGAATCGAGTGTGAATTACGAGTGACGTAGAAGTTTTGTGAGACTCAAGTATAATATATAAAATTTTATAGCTGTTACGAGTTACCCTGGACATTGGCGCTATCAATACTCTTAGCTAGACGGTCATTAGGAAATCAACATGGTTCCATCATGGCGAATTCAGACAATCATGCATATGATATTTATCTTTCGTTGCCGACGATCTGCGTCAAATGTGTGAACCGATGGTGGCTATCATAAGCCAACAAGGTCCTAATCTTCATCGGCAACAGTTTTTATTTATTGAAATCTCAACGTTTCAAATAACACTGCCTAAGATTCAAACTCTTATTTTTAATGGTTTATTATCTAGAATACCAAAGGTAGAGTCTATTAAATTAAATAGAGAAATTATATCTAATGTACGATACAGTTAATGTAATGTTGTTGCCAACATTTTGGCATTTTATGTGCAAATAACTTGCACTCTAAATAAATGTGGATCGTAGAAACGTTGGATTGGACGAAATAAATGTTTTAATGTTGTAGATGAAGGAACAGTCGTCATTAAAGTGAATAATAGCAATAAATATTATGTAGCTCTCATATATAAGGTTTTTAGACATTTTTTTTATTTCAACCTAATTTCCAAAGATTTTCATAAGTTACGCAAACTCAAAATCTACTCAACTCTCTTTGGTAGAAACTTGGTAAATTATCGTTATGTGGTAATGCATTACTACGTTTCAAGTTCTGCCTTTCAAGAAACTAAGACCTAACCTAATTTTTTATCGCTGAAATATTTATCATTAATACACATCTAACCTTCATTCAGTAATTTCGTAACGATTCGCAAATAGTTTCGTCTAGGAATGCTAAATTTTAAATAGATTATGAATTGGAAATTTTCTGTAATGTAGAGCTGAAGAATTGCGTCAGTAGCCAAAGCTTCGGCTTTGTAAACACCGAGTGGACGAAAATAAACATTGAGATTTTGTTGTTCGCCCATTGGCTCGCACTATCCTTGCCTTTTGCCTCCGTAATGCCTATTACCCGAATATTTTTGGCAGTTACATGCGATGTATCGTTGATAGTCTGGCTCTTTACGAAATACTAAAAGATCCTATTACATCGACGCGCCAGCGCTAAAAATAAGAATTAATAACGAGCGATGCGTGAAAATCTACTGTTTTCCATTTCTATTCCATTAACTATTACACATGTTGTTGTAGACAAATTGTCTTAGTTTTGAGGATTATGTAGGAGTTCAGATATTGACAAATAAAAAATCTTTTATATATAACAGGAGGGCGTTATGTGTTACAAGCTTATCTGTCAAGAGAGAGTGGCAGCAACCCATAATTAATACAAAACTATTTAAGCTCTAGAGCGTAGTATATTTTGACGATTTTATTATGTAATGCCTCACTCATATTTTATGCAGATAAAGATAGATTAACCTTAAAAAAGAGCCACATCCTTTCTTCAAGATTTAGAAGTATCGTAGAGTAACAAATCTGCTAGCGACATGTTTTCAAACTTTGTTTACCTGTCAATGTTCTTAATATATTATGAACTAGATGACGCCCGCAACTCTATTACGCAAAAATTGTATATTTTTTATGATTTTTTTGGGGACAAGCGAGCAAACGGGTTACCTAATGGAAAGCAACTGCTGGCGCCCATGGACACTCGTAACAACCAAAGAGTCGCAAGTGCGTTTCCGGCTTTTATGAGGAAATAGGGAATGGGAGTGGATTCGGGAATTTGGGTCACTGGTAAACTCACTCACTGAACGAAACACAGCACACCGCCGTTCCAGTTTTCTGTGAGGCTGTGGTATCACTCCGGTCGAGCCGACCCATTCGCGCCGAAGCATGGCTCTCCCACGACAAAAAATATCACTCGGGGACCGTATATTTTTCCGGGATACAAAGTATCTGTTGTCGTTTCCTGGGACCCGAGACGTATGACCCTCAAAAATTTCATTCTAGTTGGTTAAGTAGAGTAAGCACCGGGAGGGAGCAGGCAAGTAAACATTCTAGCTTATTTGAATTCAATAAACGCAAATTATATCGATCTCTTTCAAACAAATGTAGGTGTTATCGCTACTGATAGAGTCCAAAGTTTATCAACGGACACGAAAGTTGTTTGCGCACTGAATCTGTCTTCAAGTGTTCATGCAATTTTACATTCCAAACTGATCCTGACCCAGTTGGAACGGAATATTATCAGAAATATAACGGAACGATGTCAGCACTCATATCGCACAACCTCGACTATATATAGAGCACGCGATCACGGCTTCGTCTTGATTCAATATTTAATTCACACTGAAATTAAAACTAGTATATAATAATCGTCTAGTACAATATTTGAGCGGATCTAGGCGTTATAATTGACGCCACGATGTGAATCTGTTTATAGTAAGCCCCAATCATAATGTTATTCTCAAATGTAGTAAAAAACCATAGCCAACATAAAAGATAAAACAATATGACGTGTATAATTGTTTTTTACGTAATATATAATTGTATATAATTGTAAACATAATATATAATTGTTTTTTTAAGAAGAGCGTTGCCGGCTTTTATGAGGGAATAGGGAATGGGAATAGGTGTAGGGGATTAGGGAATTCGGGCCGACCGGTAAACTCACTCACTGAACGAAATACGCTGTTTCACGCCAGTTTTCAGTAAAGAAGCATGGCTCTCCCCCCGGCAATGAGCATCCGTAATATGTGCTTAAGATCGGAAAATGTCTCATTGGTACACGCCTCCACCCGGGTTTGAATCTTCTCGAGTGCGAACCATAAGTCTCAAACCAAAAATCGAAAAGTTGTGAAAGGTGCATGTGTGAATTCGAAACTTGGGATTTATATGGGCAAGCGGCCACAAACTTTTTATATCTTCTTTAGCGGCGCTCAACTTTTAAGTTAAAACAGTTAAGTCTATATAAAGGACAATGTCTCTTATATAAAGTTTACACTCTAAAGCTTTCTCACTTTTATTATACGAATATAACCTTTAAATAAATAATCGTTTATATTCATCATGGGGCTATAATTATGGGGATTGACACGACGCGACATTGTACTACTTTTTACACTGACGTGGACGCGGTCTGTTGTGGTGTTATGTTTAGGTTTTACGTATTTTTTGTCATTTCATATTCAGGCGACTGCTCACGTGGAATCCGAAAAGTAAAAGCTACTTTTAGTTATTCTCCAATGTTTCAACTAAGTTTTTTAGAGCGTGGAGAAACAAATGAAATTTCCCATTTATAAAATTAGAATAGATTATAAGTGTATGGATTTTCATTAATTTGTTATAATAGGGAATTTGCATGACTTATTATTATTTATTGAAATAAATATTTCGTTATTGAAAAATTATGTAGTCCAATCAGTTTTGTGATAAAATTGAAATCAACAAAGTTAGAAGCCTTTAAAGTAGTCAGTTAGAAAGAGAGATCCGATGTTTATTGTGACGTCTAAGTACATAAGCTGCATACAAAGTCCATACTAAATTACGTTTTGAGAGAAAGAGATGGGTAGAAAACTTAAATCGCTAATATCTTACCCATTTCTCAACAGAATTCAGAGATTTTTTGTGATTCTGTATATCTTTTAGCCCACTATTATACATATCTTCCCTATTCCAGCCGTACCGCACGACGCCTCTCGTGCTGCCGGGCGCGAAGGTCCGCCGGGAGCCGGGGCCCACTGAGAGTTACCTGCGCCACCATCCCAACCCCGCCATGCGGGCACCACCGCACCACGACTACAGGGACACGCTTATGAGGCAGAAGGTACGGTTACAAGGGTGACCAGAACTTGGGGTCAATTTACACCACAACGTGACACGTATATACCGTTTGTTCAGCACCAGACCACCGCCGACGTAATATTTGTTATTTTTTTATTATTTTAAATGCATAAGTAATTGTAAGTCAATGTATATATTACAATCTATTGTAACTTATATTGTTAATTTATAACGTGGCCATTTATGCCCATTTTTTATTTGATTTGTCATTAAGTGGTACTTTATCCTTCTTGGTTGACGGCGGCGGTGGACAAATGGGCTTAGTGAAGATGTGGTAGTAACGACACAACTTTACATAACTAAAATTTAAAACAGAAACTTAAAATTACACGATACGTGACACTGTGTAATATAAGGGAGGTTAATTCATAGCCACATTTCAGACCTAAGTAGGTTTGTCGCGTTTTGTCAATCCCAGCCGACAGATCACGACTAAAATTTAATAGACATATTCGGACCAAATGACGTAGGTCAGCTAACTGGCTATGAAATAATTTCTTCGGTGGTACAAATAGGTGTTCTTATTGCTGTCAGCAGTCTCTTCGGGTCAGTCAGTGGGCAACATAATAGTCGATTTTATACACTACACTTAAGTAAAAGTGAAATTACGTTTTTAAAATTATTTACAGACATTTTATTACTTTCAAGATAAGAAAAAATAATTAAGAATCACATTATAATTAATGTAACCTTGGCAAATAATACTTATTTCTGTAATATACTTCTATCTGCAATGAAATTTAATTATAAAAATATGTATATAGAAATTTACCATCGAGATGAAATTGTTGATTGTTGTAAAATACTGAATGTAGATTGTAGATGGGTGAATCAATATTTTTTTTCCTGACAATTTTTTCAATAAAAAGTCAATCAGCATTATATTTTTTCATAAATAAAATAAGTTTATTCGATAGCCATTGAAATATGTTAACTGATAATTTACTAAATACTAAATTAAAACATATTTATGTATAAAGACGGTGGTTCAAGGTACAAAACCATATTTCCATACAAATTCTGGCTTATTTTTTTTGTCCCCGGACAACTGCTCGTAAACATATAAGAACTGTAATTTATTCAAAAATTCTCAGTTATAATGTCTATGTATTAAAGATAATCTTACCTAATCAAGTTCAAATCAGAAAGGGACAGCGATGTCCCTTTCTGTCGTGTGACGTTTTCAATATTCCAGAAAGGGACAGCGAACCTTGATTAGTTAAACATTGCTTAAATATTTTTATGAATAAGGGGGATTATCTTTAATACATAGATCAACATTATAACTGCGTATAATTTTTTAATAATTTACAGTACAGGGTATAATATGATGATCAAATTTATTTATTTACAGATTAGGTATTAGTAATTTGTAATTATTACGGTACCGCCGAACTTAAAAGCTCGGAGAAACTGAAGTTGCGTGACAAAAAAAGTTGATTCACCCAGATGTACACTGACTATGCACATAACACTTTATACTCCGATGCACAAAATATTAACTAACACTAATTATGATAAACCCTCTTGTAAGGTAAACAACATCTATGAATTATTCAGTCATTAGAAGGAAAACTTTTCTTAATGTTTATGAAGAGTATTCATCGTAAACGTCAAATTTTTTTATTATATACAATTTAAACTGTACTCATCGAACACGTCATTAATTTAGTTGGGCACGTTTAATGCACACATTTGTACTATCAGAAAATTGTATCATAGACAAATACATTACAGACATACGTTATTTAGGACTTTATCTAGTCCATCTAGAGCCCAAGCCGTGATGTCTATTTCAAAGACAGGGCGGGAGTGCAACTTTAACTACACGAATACCTTTACTCAGCCGATAGATGGCGTTTAAAATCGACTTAATATAAGCTGATCAATTGTTATGTCCGACATTTGTCTATAAACCAATTTTCAATGTGCCCGTCCACTATGGTCCATGATCTCCCAGTACTCCCCTCCGCCATTGTGTAGACGACCAGGAGCGTTAGCAATTGACGATGGCCTGCAGTGGTGGGCCATTGGGGGCGTAGATTCCCACCAAACAGCATGACACACGAACACTGTAGACACATAACAGCACAAGTAACATGTAGTTTGTGACGTCAGGTTGCCGAGTCGGTGTTGCAGCGAGTGGGCGAAGACCCTAATAAGGTTATAACGCGTGAGCTTCAGGCATGGCCGTCATCGTAACGCTTGTATAACTGACTGATGATGCACTGATAACATGTAAATAATTTGATAATTAAAGAGAGTTTCGCAAACTTGTAAATCATGGCCCCAGGAGCAGCTTAATAATTAATAAATTTAAAGCCACGTTTCGGGAATAGGGGACACGCCAGTGTTTCATTGCACACGGGCTCTACACTAGCTAAAGCCGCCCTGGGTGGCTATAATTTGGAGATATTCCGACTCCCAATTTAAGCGCATGGATGTAAACCATTCTGGGGTATTTTTCTCCAGTAAACGTCAATGGGATAACTAAAGTAGCTATTAGACGTTATTACATTTGTTTCTAAATTTCAATCAAAATTCAGAAAACCCAGAAGTTTACCGTGAACAATAACTATTAAATTTTACAGTCGAGCGCTTCGGACGCTTTAAATAAAATTAATTAGTTGTTTTACATTTTATTTTCCCAAAGTATAATCAGTGTATCGTCAGCCGGTTTCACTGTTGTATATTTCATGTCATTATCGTTGTATAGCAAGCTCAAGAAACCATCTTCGTCGCTTCATCGTTTAGCTGTCGTATGCATATTTTCATGTGAATGCTACTTTATAAAGTTTCATAGAATCATTTCCATACCCATCTTATATCCTTAAAGTATCTCGGGTTCTCTCAAGAAATTGAACATAAAACCTTTACGACGGGCTTAATTGTTTATAGTTTAGTTAAGATATTTCCATTATTGCTCTATTAAAGTAAAGTGCCATGAATTGTGAATAGTTATTCGAGCATCTTCCAGGAGTTGCTTGATTTCGGACTAACAATATTATTGTAATTTCAGGTGGTTCACAAGCAATTCAACTCTCCGATCAACCTATACTCCGAACAAAACATTGCCAATTCAATAAGGCAACAGACTTCTCCTCTTCCGTAAGTATCATTTAAAAATTTGTAAAAATCTTAAAATTAGAAGATCAATAGAAATAGCTAGTTTTACCGTAGGCAATGGTTGTTTATAGTGTTAGGTAGAGTAGAATATTCGTAATAAAACAATCACACTTAGTAATCAGGTACACTACCTATCAAGAATTACATTAGAAAATCTATGATGGAAACCTTCATTCATAACAGGGAGTTTAAATTAAAAGAGCAATCTATGTAATTATTTTTGACCGGACCTACAGTCGTTTTTAACCGACTTTCAAAAAACGAGGAGGTTATATGTTCGGCTGTGGATATATATATATATTTTTTTTATTTTTTTGTTTTTTTATGTATTTTTTGACATCATCATCATTAAATCTTTAATGATTAATTCGTATAAAGCTATTTAGTTTATGAACCCATGACTATAAACAGTTGAAGGTTGCTGGCTGATTTTAAAACTGACTTTCAAGAGCATGGCCGATTGCCAAGCGAAAATACCTGACATTCTAAATATTCCTAATTATAGGACGCAGAGCAATAACTGTAGATAATAACAAATATTTCATAATACCTGCTAGTGGAGTTATACAATACTTCGTGCTCATAACATTGGAATAAAAAAGTGCAAAATTTTCAGACGACTCTACGAATGAATATTAATAGCCAACAAATACACGATATGAATTTTATGAATAGTAGGTGTACCGCGTAGGACTAGGTCTAAATTTAGTAGCGCTTTGGCACGTGTGTAAAAAGGAATGAGATTTTATAGATGATATATATGGTGCTACACCTATGATTAGACTGACTAAAAATGTACCGTTTTCTGCCCAACTAGCTCTAACGGCTATTACGGGCGACCGAACGTGGTCAGGAGGCAAGTGTTCTATTAAACGTCGGCCACACACTCGACGTCATCTCACATGTCGCATTAATGCTTATTTATGTTTATTTCACTGTCTCGTCTCTATAACCGAGGAGGCTATCCGTTTCACTCTTGTCGTCACTTCATTAGATTAAGCTATCTACTAGTATCTATTTAATATTTATTTAGCGTAAGAAACGTAGCTAGGACTTATTCTACACGATTAATGTTAGTATTTTTATTGACCTCACCTTCCTTAAAAACAAACACTAAATTCAACATTACTAATACACCCGGGACCGCGGGGACTGTTCTCTACTATTATTTGCGCCCGCTAACTGACTAAAAACTAACTCCCGCCCCGCCCCCACCGCCCGTGCCGCTGCCGCCGCTGCTGCCGTCGCTGCCACTGCCGATGCTGCCGCTGCAGACACAAGCCGACACTGGTATACGATCCGGCGAAGTCGGAGACGTACCGCGCGCTTCAGGAGGATAATCTCGGAGACGTGGTGCAGGAGGGCGTGCCGGTACAAACCAAGGTCTTCACAGCGCCTACTGCTAAGGTGAGAGACTTTTGTTTTTGTATCGATGTGAGGTTTTTATCATAAATATTCTAGGATTATCTATATAACTACCGATTGCCATTAAGATTTTCCCCAACCCAAGAAAAAATATATTTTTAAATTTCATTTTCTATGTTTAGAACTGTGTTTTTAATTAGAACCCTGATAGATTCTGGCGAAATAAAATATTTTAACTCAACTTGAATTACTCAATAAAATATTTTTACCTATACCAGTAAATTAGTATCAGTAATTAAGCCAATTTTAGTAACACAACAAGTCTTTATTTATGTATCTACAATTCATATTTTATGTTGACAGAAGCAGGCGCCAGCTCCACGACCGACGAAACCCGAAGTTCAGCAACAACAGAAACCGAAACAGACTACCTTCGTAAGCGATTTCATTTATCTTACTGGAATATTTCTGAGACATTTAATTTTTTACATCCTTTTTGACATTCCCTTTTAAGCCCGTTTGTCTACGAACATCGTCAATCAAGAACGAGATTATTTTGACATACACTACAGGTGACGACATTGACGACAGAGCAATATCGCTAAAGAATGAAACTTATAGCCTAGATCATAAAGTTGCATTTTATCGGGCCGGAATAATCACGTTCTCGGTTGACAGTGGTGGTGGACAAACGGCGTAATGGTTACTTTTCTTTGTCTATAATAATTTATGTGACATTTCTCGTAAATGATTTAAAAAATTTTATAGCATTTCTGGACATTCGTCACGTTGAACTATTTTAATACCCAATCCATTAATCCCAGAAATATATTATTGTATAAAAAAAAATTACGTGTACAATCTCTTACGTAATTGTTACAGGTAAATTCCTTGCAGGAAGAACACATCCAGCAGTCGAACTCTTTCAAGCGGCTCATGTACCACGTGCTCGGTGAGACGGAGTTCTAGGGTGACGTCACACGCGTGACGTCGTCGTGACGTAACGAGCTATGACGTCATAATGACCTCTGCTGATACTTCTCGATTCAAAACTAAACTATCGACTGATATTGTAGCGGCCAGCGGACACTCGCGGTCCGTAACGAAAAAGACTAACATAGGATGCACTTGTATAGCTCCTGCGGTGTTTTGGTGATCTAATACTCGAGTATTAGTATATAAGTAGCGAACTCTAAGTGATTATTATTTGTTGTTGACAATGTACAGAGATTTTGTTTAAATATTTATGAATATGTTGAGTGTAATGTCTAGTCACTGCGACCCGAGCTCCGGTCGGTACTTTCGAAAAATTATTTAAAATAAAATATTTATTTTTAACAGTTTACTCGTTTTATTTCTTATTTGTTAATCTTAAACCCTTTGTATATAATTTAGTTAAGATAGAATAAATTTAATGATCCAAAGACCAGTCAAAAATTAAATTTACTTTTGTCAAGGATTCTCTATATGTAAAAAAAAATAAGTTTAAAAAGAAAACCATTTTACTATAGCATCCTGATCATAGAATAGGAATTAAGTGCATTACGGAATGAGCACTCCATATAAACGGCCGGAGAGCTGTCAAACGCTCGCGCCTCGATCTCGGTAGACTCTCGGTAGAGTTACAGTCGCGAGTAGTCATAGTGACGAGCGGATAGTGACGTTTGAAATATTATGCAAAATTATAATAAACGTAAAATTCATAACGTGTTTTGTGCTGTTTATGGTTGCCTATAAGCAAAATTAACGCAACCGAAATTTACATTTTTAAACTACCGAGAAAATCGAAAAGGTAAATTAAATAAAACCGTTTTATAATAATATAGTACGTATTAATAATAATCAGAAAATCTTAAAGATACCCAAGTAGACAGATGTAAAAAGATAGGGTTTCTTCACTTTCGGTCGGGTAATTAAAGTACAACAAAGAGGCAGCCCTAGCATCATACCTCTACATGTAATTCCTATTCTGTGCCTTTACTGTGATCCTGACTTATTAGCGCTACGTAGTGTAACGTAGCTTTTCTACGTCGTAGCTCGTAGGGCTTCTACGCCGTCGTAGCAATTCTACGAATTAGAATATTTGTAGCAACTCTACGAATTACAACATTGGTAGGTATTATTATACGAGGGATCAAATTCGTAGCACTTCTACGAAATATAATAATCGTAGTGATTTTACGAATTAAAACCATCTTAGCAACTCCACGAATTTTATTATTCGTATCGTTTTCTTCGAAGGCGTAAAGGTTTGAAGGCGTTGGCAATAACTGTTGCAAATCCACTACTAAATGGATAAACTTTCTAGCAATCTCCTTGTATAATAGGGGAAATTGAAAGAGAGTCAGTCGGAGTTAGTTGAAGAGTCTACGCCCCTTGGTCGGAATATGTTAATTCCGTGTAAGTCGCAATCTGACGGCCGAGTTTGACATAACCCGACCAATTTACTTAGATCCACGATCTGTATCTGTTTCAAATTCCCTGATGGTACATATAGTTCTATTTTGCACAGGTCGTAGATTCAAACGTTTTTTATACTCCAACAACACCGTAGCATTTTTCCTAGCGAGTCTACGTCAACAGTTGGCGTAGACCCGCTACGCTAGGCTCTACAGCAAAACGTTAGTTACCAAACCCGAAAAGGTAAGAAAAAAATTAAGTAGCTAGAGCCATTGAACACATTAATTGTAAAACAAAGTGGAAATAAAACAAGTAACAAGTCTCAAAATAACTATATTTTAACCCAGAAATAACAATTTCGTGTAACAAATTAAACACAGTCTTACGAATTTTATAAGTACACAGATCAATTAAGTAAGAACAATTTTGAGCAAAAAACGAAAAAACTTTACATTCGCAATATACAGACACGGTCGTTATGTATGTTTGTACGTGCAATGAAATTATAATACATAAAATAAACCCTAAATAAGGCACTACTTACAGTACAGAAAACATAACGCTTTGGAATCTATTTTACAAAGAAATTGATATAACGTACAAGTAAAATATTTTACACGGTATGTATACACTTAATGTGAAGCATTATTTACAAATTACACACTTATAAGTTTAATTAGCGTAAACGTACGTATTATTGAGTAATAGCTTTCGACGAGAATACACAAAAATGACATTCTGCTGCAGGGTGATCGCAAATTCAGCATCGAACGCGCCGTAGACAACTACAGTCGAAATTCAACCGGCGTGTACGGTGCTGACAAATATGCGCTCACCTTTATGTACCTCTAAATTAGATCACACCGAAAAGAAGACAGTAATACATCCCTCTTAACAATAAAAATATGTACGCAGCGTCAATGTCTGCACCAATAAGAGCTGGTAAGAGGGTAAAATTCGACTATTAAACATTAATTGTGGTGTAAGTAAAACGTGATAAACGTTATTTCATAGAACACATAGAATGGAGATAAGATTTTCTGTATTAAAAACCTTGAAATAGTATTAGCTCCGATAAGCCTATCTACTTCTTGCTTCTTTTAATGGATTTTGGAGCATATATTAGCTTTTATAATGGACGCATGAATGCCTATAGTTTTTCAGGAAAAGCCAAAACTTTAACCATCGAGGAATACTTTACCACTGGCCTGCCTTTTCGCGAATTAAGTGCATGAGATCATAATTTTTATCAAATTAATAAATAATTTAATAAATAATTTTATCAAATTAAAAAGGAACCAAATGAAATCGTGACCCAAAATTAGTTCTAAAGGAACATTTTTATTTAGTCACTTTAATCACAAAAAGATAAAGGAATTGTAAATAAATTTCAATCTTTTCAGTCAGTAATTTTGTTAAAACGTGATAAAACTTAAATTCACTTCACGGATTTTTTTACGGCCGGTTTCTAGTTTTTAGAAACGATTCCATCAGAGGCTTGGGTTGGTTAACATTTAAAGGTCTCTTCGAACCTTGCAGTAAGCAATCGCGACTGACAAAAAATTCAATAAACGTACGTACGTTCAAAAGCGCTAC
Source organism: Cyclargus thomasi (assembly GCA_026546445.1). Classification (NCBI taxonomy): domain Eukaryota; kingdom Metazoa; phylum Arthropoda; class Insecta; order Lepidoptera; family Lycaenidae; genus Cyclargus; species Cyclargus thomasi. Next base: position 23,801 of record JAOTAV010022888.1, read on the forward strand.
CGTCGGATCACAGGACTTGGCAGGCAATTTCATACGAATTATGACATTTTATACATAATTTTATGCCAATGTAGGGCGATTAGGTCATAGTGAATAAACTCCTGTCCAAAATTTAGGAAACTGGTTAAGTTCTATCAGCACTGGTATCAGTCCTTATATTTTTTAACTGCCAAACATTTATATATTATCCCCTATTGAGGCAAGCGAGGGCCAGCTATTTATCTTTGGAATAATTTCAGTCTCTTGCGAGCTCACAGCTAATTGTAGTTTTTACTCGATGTTACAACGTGATTGGGGTAATTTCTTAATATTAGGGATAATCATTTTTTAAATTAAAATGTCACTTTTAGTCCAGGTTAACGTCCTTAGTAAATTTAATTTAATGTCAAATATTAAATAAACACTTAAAATTTTAATTAAACGACTAAGGTTTGTATGAAAATGTTAACTGTGAAATCAGCACAGCCCGTCTAAAATGGCCACTAAGCAATATTTATAAGTGCAATTTATTTTGTCAAATTTCTTGCAAATAACTACTATTGTTGCAAAACAGTAATATCACAATGAATTTAAGTTGATTTTTAGGTAACAATTCTATAAAAACTATTAGATTTATGTAAATAAAATGGACTAAAATTAATTGCAGAGCACATTTGCAATATTGCTATTATGACCTTTTTAGGCTGCTGGTCATCAAAAAAGGACTTACCATAGTAGTACTAAGCACTGTTAAATTAAGTCTACATTACAGTTTAACCAGTGTAAGTACCGTACTAAGAGACAAATATGAATATTTACTTAACTGAAGTTAAATAAGGGGTTTGAGCGATGTTTGGCTTATTATTGTGGCCTAGTGTGTAAACCTTTAATTCGCACTCAAGAGGATGCCAGGTTACTTACTCCTTGGCCAAAAATGTCCCAATGTGGTCGAGTAAACCACAACGGATGTTGCCTTCTGTTTTATATCAAATCTTAATTTAGAAACAGTTAAGCAATATTTGTCTTTGAGTGAGGCGGGAAGTTGGAACAAAAAATAACATCTATTTTAGAGTAAACAAAGATTAATTCGAAACTTAAACGTAAAAGTGACATTTATATAAGTGCCCAATTCGCTACGCCCGTTTGGTGAGGCCCGGTTTTTGAAGGTTTTTGACAGCAGTATAAGTATTAAGTAGCGCCTTGGATCAGCTGAAAGGTGTTAAAGAAATGCTGTTGAAAAGATACCTAAAGAGTCAACACACTGGGACGAGGCGTGCCGGGGCGCAACGCGTTTCTTATAAAAATTTTACGACTGAGCTAAATTTTTTATATGAATAATGCGATACATCTCGGCGCGCCCCGTTAGCAGTGGGCCGAAGCTTTACTAGCAAAACGAACCTCAGAAACCGAGCATTAGACGCGTAACGAAGAGAGCCTTAGCGTTTTAGCACCAAATATCAAAACTATTTACCTATCTAACATACAATTAAGATTACTATCTAAACGCTGGCTACATTACCGATAGTACAAACGGAACGAGGACCTAGCACGAACGTGATACTGTGAAGCTAACGCTATTGAATAATATTGTCAAGTTTCATCATTTACATGTTAGATAATATTGCACATCGACACAGAACTAAACATCACAATACTTCAGCACTTGAGAGGACCACCGTGCGAGCTTTGAATAGGGAAAAATAACACCTGGTGGCACGGGGTAGTGCCCTCGTCAAGACGAGACGAGCGAAGCTCAAGGCACTACCTACTTTTGCTGGAAACGTTTTAATTTATCTGTATAAAATTTAAAAAAAGGGATATTTTAAATCAGACGTGTCACAATATACCGAATTGAAATTTATACTTACATCATCTTTATAATATTTAAAACTTAGGACCTAAAATTTAGTAAGAAACGAAATTTTTCTTTTAAGTTTTTTACTGTTCATAGCTATGGTGGTCATATTCGAGTGCAGGCGGGCCTATATTAATAACGCTCAAGTATAGTCAAGTGTTATGGGTCTTACTTGGTGTTACTCCTTAAAATAATTAATAAACACTTATGTATTACAAATTCGTGAATGAAATACATCAATAAAAGACTGGAACATACAATATGGACATATACAATATAAAGTTAAATTAAAGTAGATTATATTATAGCTTTCATTTTCACTAAAACAAAGACAGGCTACTTGACTATTTTTAAAACACCCAAACAAGTGCTTTTAAAATTGATTTGAAAAAAAATTCTACATTTGAGACACGCAAAAAAACACAGAATTGTAGACATGAAAATAGCTTACTGTACGACAGAAAAATCTTCAAATAGCCTACAATCGTGTTCATGGCTTCACAAACATAATTTTACGTAAATCAGTTTTTTTATCATTAACACAAAAATATGTAACTCCATCCAGACCATACCCGTTATATGTATTTTTATTTTATACGTATTTAGAAGGTGTTATGGGTTGATGAAAATTGAGAACCGTAAGATTTTTTAATATTCATACTATTTACTTATTAAAAAACAAGTATTTCAATTATTATGAAGACAGAATAAGGCTATTAAGAGTCTGCTGTAAGCTAGAGTTTTCTTACAAACGTAATTCAGTTCTCGTTGACTCTCCAAATGACTAGTAGTATAACATATAAATATTGATACAATGAAGACATTTCATAGATATAGATTTGTAATTAGTTTACGTAGTAAAAATATTTATAAGAAAGAAAATATAGCAAAAGGAAAGGTAAGAATTTTCTAATCGCTTCTTTCGGACGATGCTACTTATAAGTGCCTGTATGGCAGTATGACCCACAATGGGTTGCCAGGTTGCCAAACCTAAAAGGCGGACCGACCAGCCAGTTTGGACCAGCCGGAAACTTGGCAAAATAGATATAATAAATTATTGCGTCCAAGTTCACTCTAGCTTACAGCCGACCCTTAAACGAATATGGTTTAAGCATCATGGATTGACAACTTGGTATATTAACGTAAAAATGCATACAGAAATCTAGAAACAATAAATTAAACACGAAAAAAAATAAAGTGAGCTACTTTGCAACTAGGAAGAAAGGTTATGAGATTCTACTAACAGCTGACCTAATAAGGCCAGTTTTTTTAACTGATCTTTACTATATTATAGCTTTTGTAGACCGTGTGAATGTTTGAAATTTATTATATCACGTCAAGCGAGACGGAAGTAGCAATGACCAAAGATAATAATCGATAAAAGACCCATGTAATTTGCGCATTTTTCTTATTTCATAGATTGTTAATTGATTTTTACATGAAATTATTTATACATGAAATATACTCCTATTTATTGCCTATTTGTATCTCTGCTCTAATAGGCGGTTACTCCTCACGAAATCAGATAAATAAAAGCTATGAATATTACGACGGCGAAATGATCATACTTTCACGAAAAATAGTAGCTATAATGAAAAAAAATAATAATCTGACGAGGACGGATTTTGAGCAGGAACGTTCGCGAATGTGTCTCTGTAACTAAAACATGCACTAAAACAATAGATCAGATCTATAAAGTGAGTGTAATTAAGTAATATTATTATTATCTCCTATTTTATTTATTTAGGAAATAAATATTTTTTTAAGTGTCTCTCTAGTATATTTAAAGTTGCCATATGATGAGCCTAACATTGTTTGTTATCAAGTCAAAAAGCGGCAAAGCCATCTCAGCTGATATCATTGTAATGTGGGCCGGCAACTATACTATCTAATCGGGTTAAAGCAATATCGCATATATTTTAGCTCTATTAGATATTGATCTGTACAGCATCACTAACATATTACATATATACATTGTAATTTATAAGTTTGGTGACATGACATAATTAAAATATTGATTTCTTACATATAATAGAGATATTATTTACTAGCGATAAATCGGACTTGCAAAATATAATTGGAGTGCATTTTAATAACAAATATAAAAACACAGAAAACGCGTTTGAATCCCCAAGGTTTAGATTTATTTTCATTTTACTTGGCGAGACACAACAAATATGATAGGAAAAACGTTTTTTGCTCCTGTAATTAACAGGGCGACTAACTAATTAGCAGACTAATATAGGAGATTTTATAAAATGTTAAACTAAGCGATAATAAGTACTAGTAAATTTTCAGATATCGTTGTTCCTGATGCGCCCTCCTATATAAATTCACATGCCAAACGCATTTCTCTAGCATTTTATTCGCCCTCTTAACCTACCTTTAAATTAATATATTTTAGGTCAGACAAAGTATAGAGAATATGTTGTGCATAGCATTTATCAGAATGTGGTAATATCTCTCAAACTCTATCTTTCTACATGACATGAGTAGAAATGAAAAAATATCGTTTTATAGCACTTATCATGAAGTGAAAATAAATTCATTTTAATAATAATTTATTTATAAATTTCTTGCTTTATACATGGAAAAGGCTCTCAATATAACATTTGTAAATTTGTGATTATATAAAATATTCAACTTAACTTCAAACTACTTAAATGAAAAAATAGCGGCAAATTAAAAAAAAAAAAAAAAGTAAATTTATATATCCATTGTTAGAATTGAAAAAAATGAATCAATATTTCAAAACTAGGAAAAAAGGAATGCACATTGAATTAACAAAATTCTGTTCTTCAATTTGCACAAAAAAATATATTTAGTATAAGAATAAAGCCTAAAAATTCATTAAAAATTATTGTTGCTTATTGTGATTTATAGGGACAAGCTTTGAAAAGAAGAAACTCAACAGTCAGTAACAAAGCAAGGCTATAGAAACTGAGTATGCATATTTTAGAAGTCATCTTTTAGCAAAATATAGTTTACAATGTTTATAATTTCTAGTGATTGTATTGAATGTATTCCGTATTATGACTAATCGTTTCGAATAACAGCTACGACTCGGACGCTATCAGTTTCAATGTCCACAGGTAAAGTAAATGGCAGACTAGACTTTAATTCAATGCAATAGTGTATATGTCTCTGTTCAGTATAAATATATGATGTACACCTAGGGGAAGCTTCACTCGTAATTGTTTATTTTAGCACATATTTCAAACATCGTCGCGATCTACGTATAAAGCACTGCGACGAGTCGCGCCCTATAAATTCATATTTATGGAATGAATTTAAAAAAATTGGTGTAAATTTTATTGACATTGATATGGTCGTATTAGTCGTTAAAGCTGCGTACAACGTGGAGACGGTAGCTCTGTGTGCTCACGGTGTGCCTCAAAGATACATTCCGCTCCCTTTTCCATTTCAATCTAGATTGCAATATGCTAAAATATGAATTCCATGGTGTGTAAATTTTTGTATACATAATGACTCATATTATAATATAACAAAATTGCAGTGACTATAAAGGATTGAAATGTCTTACATGAAAGATGGACGTACGATCGACGCACATTTACGATCAAATATTATAAATGTTTACAGTTGCCGTCTAAAAAGTGGCACCGGCAAAACCGCGCTTAAGCGCTATTCCGCTCCCACTCGCTCCGAGACCTTTTCTACAATTGTGAGATTTAATTCATTAAGTTTTCTTTTTCAATACACTTGATTTGGATGTAAGCTGTTTTGTGTCAGATAGTCTTGGTGTCATTTTTTAATTCGATTTGGAAGTGTTCTGTGCATCTTATTAATATTTGATCGAGGACGCACACTATTCACCGAACGTCCTCCGATGATTGTGAACATGAAAATGACAAAGGGACCAAAAAAAATCGACTTGATTTACTATCGCTTCTCACTCGTCATGTCCGATCACAGCACTACAATCAGTCACCGCACACTAGCGGCAGGCTCAGGGCATCGTCACTAGCGGGGGTCGGGGCGCGGGATCCGATCACAACACTATATCGTACATAGTGATACTGTTACACAAATTCTTAGCTTCATTAGTAGAGCGTGTCCGGTTACAGCACGAGTGAGGCGCGGGATACGCTCACAGCACTACCGCAATAGACAAATCGAACCAGTAACCCGACTAAAAGTGTTTTCGAAACTATTAGTTAGGTTTGATGTATATGTCATTGGCCGGCACACGCAGATTGCTGGAAAACGCAGGTATACTTACGAACGTACGCGATTAGCTGATTTTATTTGACGTCGGTACAGTGGTTCGTTGTCTATTGTGTCACCAGCGTCGCTAATACAGCACTAGCGGGCCGCGGGACATCGTCACTAGTAGACCGCTTTCGATCACAGCACTATATAACATCACTGTCACTAGTATAGCGTGTCGTCCGGGTAGAGCACTAGCGTGGGCCCTCAGGAGGGGGGCGGTGGCGGCGGGGGCGGTAGGAGGGTCTCGCGCGAGGCCCGCAGGTTGGGCAGCGAGCGCGCCGCCCGCCGCGCCTCGAGCGCCAGTAGCGACTGAATGTCAGCCTCTAGCGGGTCCACGCTGATGTGGTACACGCCACCCTACAACAATACATTGTGCTTCAATATTATAATACTAAAGTTGTCGATAGCCCATCCGACACGTATCAGGAAGTGTTGAAACAGGCCCTAAGGGCCTAACCACTGCAGCTGTTCTGACAAGCATCGGATAAGGTATATATAACATATTTAACAAATTCTCCATACTAATTGGCTGTTACACCGCTTCCTGATAAGTGTTGGCTAGTCTATCCACAACTTTTTTTGATGGATGTATGTAGAATCTGTCAAAAAAGTTGTGATTAGATAAGTGGTGAAACGCGTCCTTAATCTCTTAGATAAGCTGTGGATAGCTACTCCAGCACTAATCAGGAATTTGTAAAACTCCAGGCAATATGTAGAGAAAGAGATGGGTAGAGAACTTAAATTGTTTATATCTTACTCATTTCTTAACAGAAATCTGAGATTTTTTGTCATTCTGTATATCTTTAGCCCACTATCATAATAATTTTCATTCAATAAATTTTGTTTTAAACACATATTCCCTATTAAGGTACTTATGTGTAAGGACTTTAATGAAATTCGATAAACGGGTAAGTTTTATTATGTCACCCAAATCCATACTTATACTATATACGCTAAAGACACACACAGTGTCCACTGAACCAATTTTTCCGAGTTGAATTTCAATACCTTCTACAACGAGTTCGTCAGGTACCTCAGAAACATCGTCTCGTGGACCACTTGAGATGATACCATGGACCACCGGTTAAAAAAATACTGGTCTAGAGATTAACCGAAAGCACTATTAACTTTTAGAGCGTGGCCCGTGGCCCAGTGGATCGATTTTTGGTTCGCACTCGAGAGAGTGCTAGGTTCAAACACAGGTGGAGGCATGTACTAAAGAGCCATTTTCCGATCTTAAGTACATAATGCAGACGTTCATTGCAGTGAGAAAGACATTTTCGGCTCGAATGGGCCGACTCGACCGGAGTGATACCACGGCCTCACAGAAAACTGGCGTGACGGCGTTGTGCTGTGTTTCGTCCATTGAGTGAGTTTACCTGTAGCCTTACTTTCCTAATTCTCTTCCCCTATCCCTATTCCCTCATAAAAGGGCCGGAAACGCACTTGCGATTCTTGAGATGTTACGAGTGTCCATGGACGACGGCAGTTGCTTCCCAACAAGTAACCCGTCTGCTTGCCTACCCAATAAATATCATTAAAAAACTACAGTTGTTCATCACCTCAGCGTGCGGCGGCGCTTCATCGACAGCAGCGGTGTCGGAGTGTCGTCTCGGCGCGGATCCAGCAGGGGGTGCGGCGGCGGCGGCGGCGACGACGGGGGGCGGAGCGAGTAGCGCGGGGGGCGGGGCGAGGGCGGAAGGGCGGCGCGGATTGGCACGGTAAGTCTCGAAGCCGCCGCTCTCGTCCTCCTCGTGGTACGCCGCCGGGGGAGGCGGGGGCTCGATGTTTGCCACCACCTGAACGAAACGTACGATTATTAAAGATAGTTCAGCTTAGTTGTGTGTGTGCGCTTGTGAATAGACAACATTCAATCTTGTGGCGCGGCAGCACTGACCTCTATTCATACAAGTTCACTGGACCTATGACTAGCCTAGCCACAGTGAGGCGATTTGATTTGCGCCATTTTAGCGCTGGCGGCAGAGGTGAGTGGGAAACGAACTAATAATAGAGATGGGACAATGAGTTAAATTATAACTTATAATTATACCTTATTAAGGTAAAAAATGTATTATACAGCTTATTTCAAATATGATAAGACGATTGTAGACGGGGTGAAGTAGGTAAGGTTTCTATAGAAAATCGTGACGTATCCGCAATACTTTAACAATATTACTTACCTTTACACAGACAGAAAATTACAAACACTATTGAATGTCATTGTTTTCATTCATGAGTAAGCGACCATTTGCAATTTACGTCAAATTTAGTTCCGTTTCCCACCTACCGCGGCGCTTCAAATCGGCACAAGAAAAGCTGTCATTCCAAAGGGTATCGTCGGTCCAGCGTATGGAGGTCAGCGCGCGGCAGGTATTGTCAAATTAAAAAAGATTAAAAAGTAGGGCCGCGCGCACACTCACTATACCTATATGATTAAACTTCAACTTAAGAGTTTTACAGTTAATTCATTTTTTTCTTCATTTTATTGCTTATTTCATTTTTTTTTATTTTATTGCATAGGTTAAGCCGGGTCCGTAAGTCTCGTCCGACAGTTTGTATTCACCTTAAGCTACGCCAGACCTTCTTTACCTACCTAGCGCGCACTAGTGACTTTTTGTCACTAGTGTGCGCTTTTATCACTAGTTTATAATGATCTTACTTGTCCACGCATGCTCCGCTCCCTGCGCCTGCTGCGAGGCGGTGAACCCTGTATGGGGATTTTCTCCGGTGCGTTTTGTATTAACAGTATCCTAGAACATTTTAAAATTTTTTTATTTTCATTATAATATGAACAGGGAGAAATAAGCACGGCACGAGGGGTCCGGCTCCACCGGAGGTTTCTCAGGCTAGTATGACTTTCAATGGTTTGTAAAAAAAAATCTGCAAAAAAATCTTAGGCTCTCTGATGGAAATCAGCCTATTCACCGGACTTTTGATTTTTTCCCTTTTTTATGATATTTAGGGGGCAAGCGAGCAGACGGATAGGACCTGATGGAAAGCAACTGCCTGATGGAAAGAGTCGCAAGCGCGTTGCCGACCTTTATCAGGGAATAGGGATAGGAAATTAGGGAAGTTGGGCCACCGGTAAACTCACTCACTGAAAGAAACACAGCACAACGCCGTTTCACGCCAGTTTTCAGTAGGGCCGTGGTATCACTCCGGTCGATTCGACCCATTCGTGCCGATGCATAGTTCTCCCACGGCACTGCGTGCGAGCTGGATCGAGAAATATGGAGGACTCTGTGTGAGGCCTTTTTCAGTAGTGGACCAGCCTATATGCTAAAACATTTTGAATAGGAAAGTGTTGCAAAGTAGTTATGCCAATTACAAGTATGCCCTTGTAATTCTCTTGAGAATTACCACCTATTCATGTTCATTATAATCAGTAAATGGCTTTGTTATATTAATAACGAGCTATTAAAAGGCAAGTGTCTAAGTATCGCGATTCCGTTGTGTCTGAACTAGTTTAAAAGCTGTGCGTTCACTGGGTCAGAATCGAAGCTTACGAATTGGACTTCTGTACTGCGTGCACTGTATAGGCATATCTGCGCCTGATGCCGGTATTTTTGCTGGTGACGACATCAGCAGCGAACGAATTATTCGAATTCTGAATATTTCAACTTTCGGTTCAGAAGTTTCTAATTGCTTTACAAAACAGTAAATTGCTCTTGTTGAATTCGAATGCAAAAGACGAATGACGACGCTTCATTTACGAATTTTGAGGGGGTGCACCCCTCGGCCCGCTCCGATCGTTCCGACTCTGATGCAGTGGACGTACAACTTGAAACTTCCGTAAATAGCAAAAAATAAAATTCAATTAATCACCTATTATGAGCTCTCCATCTGTTGCACAAATGCAGATACTGCCTACACTGTATGTACATAAACACCGCACCGCCAGTGAAGCCCACCGCTACAACGACGAGCTTTGTCCAAAATGGCCATGCTGAAAAAGAAATTATGACAATCGGTAAAAATGCACGGAGGCTGAGCCAAGGACAAATACATAACAATAGTTATTATGTGAACTCATTTCAAATTACTGTGTGAATAAAGTTAGAACCCTGTATAGTGCTAGACAAAACTCGTTTATGAGTATTAAACGTGTGAGGTTCCTTTAAAAAAGGAAATATGTGAACATGATGTCACTTGCTCATCTGGGTAAGGCAATTGATTTTTTCGATCATAAATGTCGCTGCTAATGAAAGAAACGACGCTTACAAGACTATTTTTGTTAAAGCTGTTTTACATGAGGCAACATAATTTGCCTATTTATTCTCTCCATGGCACGAAAGCCTCCTGCGTGGATCCAGCTCATACCTGGCCGATTTTTCTAGATGTTAATATAGTCTATGTCACACAGTTATAATATGGCATTCTAATGGTAAAAGAATTCTTGAAATCGCATTTGTTTTTTGATGACATTCGTAACATATAGATCTTTGTAAAATACAAAAATACTAATCTTTCCTCTTTAATGTGTTGTATGTACAAGTAGATTAGTATATATTGTAGTATAGAAACCGATAAACAAGTATTTAATAACAATTGAACATCTTAGACTACGAATTAATTAAATGTATTGCGAGGAATCATGTATAAAATAGGATTTTTTAGAGCCAGAATTTTTTTATATATTTATTTCAAATGTGCTTCTGTAGTAACTATTGCAGTATATATAAATAAAATCTCATGATCGTCCTTTAGTTACCTTTATAACACCGGCGGCGCATCCGAGTTCGGTACCATTAAAAACTGTCAGTTTTCTTGTATTTCTATTATGATGCGCATTCTAAGCCTGTAGGCGCAAGACAACACAAAACTAATTTACCTATAAGACCCCTATTGACTTCTTCGACGGCTCGCTCGATGAGCACAAACAGCGACCACATGACACACAGCGCTGCCACACAGTGGAACAGCACAGCGCAGCATAGGCGCCGGCGCTCCACACCAGACATTTCTAGCAAACGCCACTGGAACACATAATGGATAAGGGTCAAGGGAATATTTAAAATAAATCACTATTATGGCTATTAAGGGGATTTAATATGGGATTTTAGATATTTATCTAATTAAATCCCCTTAAAATACCAAATTTAATTAAAATCCGTACAGAAGTTTTACGTAAACAAATAATCTTTACTTTAACTTTTGCATTTATAATATATTTAGTAGAACAGTCTACTATGCTAATTTATTAATAAAATTTTAAGCAATTTTTTATATTCAGAGTTTTGGGTTTCAATGTGAACGAGTAAAAAAATCTTAACTGATTAAATTTGCAGTGTGAACATGCCCTACGGCGTTAACTTCAAGCTTATTAAAGCTTCAATTGCATATGATACACTAATGTGATCTCAGCACTACATCAGCCTATGTTTTTAAGAAAAAACTCATGCCAAAATCATACAGGTGAAACAGAGATCCCTGAGTCAAATTGTCATCAACAGTGGTTTTCTTATACAAAGTCCCTGATAACAATTGTATTTAAAGCCTGTTTCACTGCTTACATATAGTCTATCCACAACTTTATATGACAGATGTTGCATGGAGAATCTGTCAATAAAGTTGTGAAAATTTTTATAAACCCAATATTTTGCTCTGTACTGGTACAGAACCCTTTGTGCAAGAGTCTAACTCGCACTTGGCCGGTTTTTTAAGTCTTAGTTACCCGCTTTGTCCCTCTATGCCTTCAATTATTAAAAACATCAAGGTATATTTTATGTATTTTGAGGATAAATTGGTACAGAATATATACAAAAGTTTTTTGTTTAAAAAATTAATTGTAGCAAAAACTTACCTCACTAAATGGCTTTATTTTTGTGTGCATGATGAAATTAAATTTGCACAGTTCACATGATCTTGTTTCTGAAGCGGTCAACCATTGTTGCAGACAGCTCTGATGTACATACTTTAAGCTTCCTGTATAATGTTATAAATTATTCAATAAGATTCAATAAATGTTTTATGACCAGATAAATAATATCAAAAGAATCTTCTTTGTAATAAATGTATGTTACCTCTACTAGGTCAACCCTGATAGTAATATCGAAATAAATATTCTGTAGACAAGCACTAGACTTAATGCAGTCCTGAATAAAAATTACAAAACATTGATATAAGAAACAAAGAAAAGATTAATTATTTTAATCTAAGATATTTTAATGGTCACTGATGTTCAAAATAAAATTTTTTAATGCACTCAGCTTCACATGCATTATCAAGACAAATCTAATGACACTTCATAAATTTAAATCCCTTGAGTTGTACAGGTTGTAGCAGGGAACATAGAAATCTACATACATACACTCAAAAAATATAAGCGCTAATTTTAGAGCAGTGGGGTAAAAACAGAAATGGGAGAACTGATTATTATATTGTCAAACAAAATTAAAACTAACTTCCAAGGTATAAATATTTTTTTATCATAATTAAAAAAACAAACTTAAAAGAAAATGAGGCAGATTACCATTTGGGGCTTGAAGGGTTAAAATAACACAGTGAAATATTGATGATTGACGGTAAACAACATCAATATATTAGTCTACTAGCTAAGTAGGTATTTATTCTAGTAGACTCATATATTAGTATTTCAAATCCTCATAAAGTATCTCAAATCCTTGTCATGATTTGAGATAATTAATAAGCATATTATTACTAGCAAGTATTTAGCATATGCAAGCATTTGGTTTGTGTATCTAAAATGAACTTTGTTAAAGTCAAAATGTTGTATAAGAATGAAGTAATGTAACTTTTTATCAATTTGATGACTATTGCATAAACATTAACTGTGCATATGGTCAGTGTTAGAATAACAAACACAGTTAGGAATTAAGTTTATCATAGGTAAAACAAATGAGGCCTCACCAGAACAGTAGCAGGGTGCGAGTAATGGGTTGTGCACTTCACTCTCGCAGTGGCATATGCGACAAATATCGCCACTGGAATTGCTACACGAAGTGTGGCTGCTGCCGGAGCCAGCGCGAACCGTTTCCCTGCCCCCGCCGCCCCATTCCCAACTCTCTATTTCTGATGAATTTTTAACACTGATCTGCTGAATCGGCATTTTGATTGATAATTACTTTGGTCAGCAAATATCACCCATAATTTTTAATTGCATACAAATGAATGTCATATTGACTGCAATATCAGGTATCGTAAGTTGTAACCAACGAACGGTTTCGTACTGGTGTTAGTAATCACGTTTTCGAAAGTGTCCAATTTTAAAACTAATGATACACAAACTTTTAAGATCCTTTTAACAAAAATTAACTAGAATTTACAGACATACAATTATGAAATAAAAACGAAAACATCAATATTCAATAGCAACTCTAAACAGTAGACAGTTCACAGATCATAGCGGTAAGTATGTAATAGACATTCCTATATATAATTATCTGTGGTAAAAGAGGTTGAGGTAGCCTTAGCCCTTATGTCAAAGCTTAATGACAAAAATGGCATGTGTCCTACTATCTCGGTCATGACATTGGAGTCGAACTGCTTATTTTATGTGATAAAAGTGTTAATAAAATTGTTGAGTGAATGTTTTATTTATGCAGTATATTATTGTCTTCTATTGTTCCGCTACGTGGTGTCCCATTAGTCCCTGACGAAATATAAACATGGCCAAGAACAGTTGATATAGTCTGTGGTCGAACCAATCACAGACCACAGTGCCAGTGGACACTGGACACCTTTTATTTGTGATTATGTGATGGAAAAAAGGCAAAGAAGATTTTTAAAACTCAAAGTTCTATTTTCATTTCGTAAACTTTATGAAATTGCAAAACTGAATTGAGATTTTAAGTAAAAGTACTATGTTATTTAGATTAAAAATCATTGGAAATTCATGACCAGAACAAAATTATACCTTCATATGGATATTTTTAATACAAATAATTTTGGTGTGACTTTGCATATTTGTTCTTATAATTTACCACATTCATTAGATAAAAAGGATATAAAAGAATGTTTGTTATGTTTAAAACGTCTATTGTTGTGTCGTAGTACTAAATTTTTTTAGATGTTGAAAAATAGATAAATTTAGGATTAATGTGTAAAATGGCCAAATCTTTTTAATAATTTCAGGAATTAAGGTTTAAGCACAAGTTCGCAACATTTCAGCAACATACAGGCTGCTGTAAGAAAATGCATGGTGTCTGCAGAGAAGATTTAGCCACTGAGCGATATACCAATACCACACTAGTCTCAGGCCGGAGCCTATGTAATTGATACTTTCAGCTGGCGTGTACAGTGTGTGTACTGTGAGTGTATTTCAGCGTCTGCGTTCTCCTTTTACGTGTAATAATAATAAGAAACCCAGAGCATCAGTGCTGAAAGCGTTACTTTTTCATTTCTAGGTGATTTAGCAGTGATTTGAGCGAGATAAATATCCGAGTTTTAGATGCATCTCTATTTATGAAGCTAGTAGAGAGGCTGGAGTAAGATATGAGGTTATTCTAAGATTTGTGTAGTGTCAACTATGGCAGGTATTATTGTATTTATTGATAGCTGTATTATTATCATTATAGAAATCAATAAGAGTTTCTAGGTTTTATCACTTTATTCACCTTTTTGAGCTGGGTTATTTTTAAGTACAATTATGTATTTAAATAAACCTTACTTCTTGCAATTTTTTTTGTGATATGTTAGGTCCCAACCTTGGTCTCAACTCTCAACGCATAGCACTTTAAAAAAAAAATACTCTAGCATCAAATTGGGCTTCAATTAAAAAAAAACCAAACAGTTTTTTTAAGCCCCGCCTCATATGACATATCTTCCATTCTCTTTGCGCATGACAATTATTGACAATTGACATTTCTGTAGAAAAAAAATTCCTTCTTTTGAGAAGTAGACAAGCGCCCGTACAGTGGCGTGCTGTCTTTTGCGATAAAATAATAAAAAGGCTTTAAAATGAGTGCGAGTGATTTAAAATCGGAGGCTGCCTCGCTTGTGCACCAATATTTGCAATCGATCGACAAAACCCTGGCACAAAAGTTCATGTCCATCGCTAAACCGGTGAGTCCACGAATCTACACCACGTGGGGATAGCAACCTCCACACGTGTTATTTCTATATTGTTACTAAAACACCATATGTTCACCTCCCTTTGCAGCGATAAATCTCATCAGTACGTACAAATTTCCAAATCTAAAATACACGTTTTTCTTCTATACTACGTTTTGTAGTATCTGCGCAGTACGTCTGATTTTACAAGATTACCTCCAGCTTTTTCAGTGCAATTGCTGTTTCATTGCATTATTTTATATATGAAATGTAAACATTTATGATTATTTGGTTTTTAAAAAGTGCTTTGTAAGTTGTAAAAAAAATAATATATTTAAATATTGTAAATGTTTTAAATAATAGCGTTTTAATTAAAAATACGTATTATTTAGTTTCGTGTAGGTGACACCCTGAAAAAAATAATTTCTAACCTCAAAAGCTGACAGCCAACATTTAAATGTGTGCCAGGCATGTAAAATTTAAGGTTATATTAATTACTTATAAAAATTATTAATCACTTATACTTTATTGTTTCAGAAACCAAGAGCTAAGACATTGCCAACATTATTAGATATACTGACTAATTCAACAAAAAAACCTACTAGCAACAAAAAGGAAGAGTAAGTTTCATAATTTAATCATGCCTTGACGGATAACTAATGACAATAATTGGTTTTTATTTTATTGAATATGTTCAGATCATCTCCTGATCATCTAAATTCTTATTTTAGCTCTGATGACTCAAGTGAAGACGAATCACAAAAAAAACCCCAGATAAATGGCAAAGCCCCTGCATCAAAGAAAGCAGACTCTTCTGATAGTGACTCTGAAGAGGAAAATCCACCACAAAAGGTTAATATTTATTAATATGTATTTGGTACTTAGGTTAAGTTTTTTTTTTCTTAAATTTTTTATGATGAAATTTAAGGATTTGATCCACTGTGATATTATGCAAATTTATTCGTCACTACCTCTGACATGTTTTTGATAATCCCATTTTAATTCTAATAGTAATAAGTAGATCTTACGAAAATTGTGTTGTTGTTGTTAGGTGAATGCTGCAAAACCAAAACCACCTGCAAAAAAAGATTCCTCATCAGACGATAGCAGCGATGATAATGCTACACAAGCACCCAAGAAGCAACCAGTTAAACCTCAAGCTACAAGTGCAGCACAAAAAGGAGCAAAAAAACAGGAATCATCAGATAGTGACAGTTCAGAAGATGAGAAACCTAAAGCAAATAATAAGACTCCTGCTAAAGTACCACCTGTTAAGCCAGCACAACAAAAGAAGGAATCATCATCTGACAGCGACAGTAGTGAAGATGAGAAGCCAACACCTGCTAAGAAACCAGTTGCAAAGGCGCCCCCTCCTAAAGTAAAAGCACCAGCCAAAGATTCATCAGACAGTGATGACTCAGATGAGGAAACTAAACCCCAGAAACCTATAGCAAAACCTACTCCAGTTAAAAAGCCTGTGACTGCTAAAAAACAAGACTCCTCATCAGATGATGACAGCAGTGATGATGAGAAAACTAAAGTACCTCATAAGACAACACCCAAACAAAAGCCTACTCCTGCTAAACAATCTTCAAAAAAACAAGATTCATCATCTGATGATGACAGTGATGATGAGCCCAGTAAGACAGCTCCCAAGCTAACAGCTGCTGGATCAAAACCATTGGCCAAATCAAATAAAAAGGCAGACTCATCTTCTGAAGACAGTGATGATAGCAGTGATGAGAAGTCCAAACCGGCAGCTAAACCTCAACCTGCAAAGCCAGTTTCAAAAGCAACACCAAAGAAACAAGATTCTTCAGATGATAGTAGCAGTGAAGATGAAAAACCAAAGCAGCCAAAACCAGCTGCAAAGCCAGTTGCTACAAAAAAAAAGGAATCCTCTGATGACAGTGATGATGACAGTAGCGATGATGAGAAACCAGCTCAAAAAGCTGCTGCAAAACTAACACCACAAGCCAAGAAGACTACTAAATCATCATCAGAAGATAGTGATGACAGTAGTGATGAAAAATCAAAACCAGCAGCTAAAAGTCAACCTGCTAAACCAGTAACAAAAGCTGGATCAAAGAAGCAAGAGTCATCAGATGATAGTAGCAGTGAGGATGAAAAACCTAAACAGAAACCAGCAACAAAACCCACACCCCAACCAAAAAAAAAATCTAATTCATCATCAGATGATAGTGATGATAGTGAAGATGAAAAGCCCAAGACCCCAGCAAAAACACCAGCTAAAAAAGATTCAGATGACAGTTCTGATGATGATGAGCCACCAGCAAAAGTACATAAAAAGGAGGAGGTAAAATTTATTTATTATGATTAATTTTAAACGTTTTATTTATTTCAGAACATTTATTTTAAATTTTATTTAAATTCAAAATAAATATTCTAAATATTTATTTCATATATAAAATTTTATTTAAATTCAAAATAAATATTCTAAATATTTATTTAATATATAAAAATTAGAATTTTTATTTGGTAGCCTAGTCTATGTATCTGTGTGCCTCCTGTCAAAGGTCTGCCCTAACAACTTCCACTCACTTAATCGCATACCACTCTTGTCCAAATTTACCAGACTATCCATCCAGATGTCACCCCATTATTTCGGAGGTTTGACTTTTTTCCTGTTAGCACTTCTATGACACCAAGAAATGTAACTATCATACCTTGTTTCCTACTTTGTCTTCATAGCCCCCTGCCCAACTTCTACCATGCTGTGCAGTGTTGGGATCTAAAACCGAGCTGATGGTCAGGTATTCTTTTTTCGGTTTTTAATATCGGTTCTAGTCTATGAAGAAGGACTTTCTCGAACACCTTAGACAATATTGGCGTAAGGCTAATTGTCCTATAAGATGTGACATCCTCTGCTGGTCTTCCCGCCTTGTGGATCATAGTTATAACAGACACCTTCCATAAATCAGGGAAGTGCTGGACTCTCATTATAAATTAAAACTATTGATTAAAACCGTGATAAATACCAGGGCTTTTTTAAGAAGTTGACTAAGGATTTTGTTGGTTATAAGATCAAATCTGGGTGATTTTTTATTCTTAAAATTTTTAATAATGTTTGTGATCTCCTTTAACATTGCTGGTTTTAGAGGTAGAGATAATTGCAGATCTTGGTTTAGTTCTTCGTCTATTTCAGCTTCGAAATTCATTGATTGACTTTCATGAGGTCTAAATATAAGAGAGGTGAGTAGCAAAAGCATTTGCTTTATCCTTCCCAGTTACTACTTCTTATAGCTGATGTGTATTGCTCTGGTCTATTATAAGACTTTGTGTATTTCCAGAGCGAGTAGTTTTATGATTGCGTAGCGGTGAGACTTTCTAATTTGCTCTGAAGGGTGGCGTTGTGGGCTTCATAAAGCATGGCTTTCACCTCTTTGATTGCCTTATTTAGAGCTCTTTTGTCGTCTTCACTTCTGGATTGATGCCAAATTCTTCCTTACCTCCTTTTTTCTAGTATTTTTTCCTTAATATTTAGTGGAAGATCTTTACAGACTTGTTGTTGATTGATAGTCGGTGTTAACCAGCCTGTTTTTTCCAGCGGGATTCGAACCCGCGACCGGGGGCTTAAGCTACCATCGCGCTTACCAACTGAGCCACAAAGGTCGTCTTCCGGCGTTTTGAGAGACTTTGTTTTCATCAATATAGCTTCTAAATCTGAGCCAATCTGTACATCTATTTGATAATGACAGTGGTATTTCATAAGTATAGTTATATTGACAGATAGGAGGACGGGAGCATGATCGGAACTGCTACCGTGGCACGATTCAGCCTTCAAGTAGTTTTTAGACTGTCCTTTTATGACAAAGAAATTTAGCAAGTCAGGTCTCTTATTTGGGTCTGTTTGTCAATAGGTTGGCTCACTCGTTGTGACTAGTAACATGCCACTTTCGTCTAGACATTGTTTAAGTTAGCGGCTTCTGGTTGTCGTCAGTCTCGACCCCAGTGAACAGTTTGTTTCACATTCCTGTATCGCAGGTGGGGACCTGCGATAAATTTTCCACAGCATAGAAAAGTATTGCGCAAAACTTGAGTCGATGGTATATTTTGGTGGGCAGTACACCGCAGACAGGTTGAAAGTGCCGCTTTGTCCGTGCACAGTGACAGTGTTAGCCTGTATATGATTTGCTTTGTACTCTGGCATCTGGTAGCATTTAATAGATTCTTTTATAACTTTCGCCGTCCCAGCGTGTCCAGTTCCATCTGGATGATTGGTATAGAAGGTGTTGTAGCCTTTTATTTTGATATTACTATTCTTGGTACAGTGTATTTCAGATACAAGAACAGCATCTAGTTGGTGATTATCTATGGAACAGCCTAAGTTGTTCCAGTCTAATTTTCGCCTTGTTCCCCTTATTTTTGTTTTTTCAACTTTATATAGTTTTATTCTTGCAGAAGTTCCTGTGTATTTATGCTCTTTATCTTTATTTTAAAATCACTTAATACAACAAAAATAGTAATATAATTTAGATAATAATAAAATAATTACAAAATATTTATTATAAAATAAAATATTTTTATTTTCATTTCAGCCAGTTGAAAATGGATTCCAAACTGGAAAAAAGAGAAAAGCATCTGGGGGCGATCCTACGCCTGCTAAGAAACCATACAACAATTTCGTAAAGGTAATATTATATTACATGACAATTCAATACATTCTGGCTCAAACTTATTAGGGCAACTAATGCCAGCTTTGTGTTCTATTCAATTTTAATGTCCATGGAAAAAAATATTTACAAATTGAAACCATAATTTTAGGAAACTACACTTACTTCCACACCTAGTGAAAAAGGCAACGAAGCTACTAACAAAACTACTCCATTTAGAAGAGTGGTCACTGAAAAAGTGGAAGTGGATCCTAGACTTAAAGATAATTCATTTGAAGCTAAGGTAAATGCCCTAAAAATATTTGTAGCCAAGGCAACTCCATGTAAAACAAAAAAAAGTGATTTATTGCAGTGTCTCTTAAATTTATAACAAAGTAGCGAGTGGCTAGTAATTTTGGGCATTTACTTTACCAATATATTTACATAGCGTTGTCTTGGTGTAATCTTTAGCATAATATTTCTTAAATAGGAGGGCGAAAATGGCGATGATGAAAATGGGGAAGATGAGAACAACACAAGTGGCGGTTGGAACAACCGCGGGCGTGGAGGTTTTAGAGGTGGTTTCCGCGGACGGGGGAACGATAGAGGGGGGCGCGGGGGCAGGGGCGGCTTCGGGGACCGTGGTGGCTTCGGGGACCGTGGTAGGGGGGGCCGCGGTGGTAGAGGAGGTTTCGATAGAGGAGGTAGAGGTGGCTTCGGAGGCCGCGGCGGTGGCGATAGAGGAGGCCGGGGCTTCGGCCGCGGGGGAGACAGGGGCGGGCGCGGAGGACGCGGCGACCGTCATTCGTGGGGCGGAGACCGAGGTGGATTCAACAAGGGGGGTTTCAATAACAGAAAAAGTTTTGAAGGTGGAGAAAGTCAAAATAAAAAGATAACTTTTGATTAATAGGTAAGATAACCCTTTTGATGAATGTGTAATTTAATTTTTTTTAGACTTATTTGTCACAAAAAAGAAAACATAATAATGTAATATCAATTATATTAGAATTGTAGTCAAGTAGTCGACGAAATCTTTTAATTTATTTCCTTCTTATTTCAGTTTGGTGCTAGAGGATCGTGGGGTGAACGTGCAAATCAAGACTTGAAACATACTCGAGGGAAGTCATTTAAACATGAGAAAACTAAAAAGAAGCGAGGCTCGTACCGCGGTGGAGCTATAGACACAGGAGTGCATTCTATTAAATTTGATGATTAACTTGTATTCTGACATTAAGGGATACCAATGCTTTTGACATTTTATATTAAGGTATTTAATACAATCCTTACGCTTTATATTTCTTTGACATTAGTATGCCAGTTCTGGACTTGCAATTATAACAAAATGTTTGTCACTTAGTTTTTTCAAATTCAATGATTAAGTTTTAAATAGTGTATATAAATGTTATATGGTCGTACTATAGATATAAATAATTATAAAATGTAGCACCAAACTCGACGCCTATTTTTGTACATAAATTTTTAGTGTTAAGTTATAGTAGGATTATAAACATAAATAGGCTAAGTTACTTTTAAGTTAAAAGTATTGAAATTTATTTTTAAATTAACATTTTTATGTGTAAAATATGTTGTGTAAACTTAAAGATAACGGCACCTGATATCTTTACTTAATAAAGTATTGGGAATTTGTCAAAAGTGTTTTTCAGTTCATTATTAAAAATAAACACTTTATGTATCACGAAAATTACTGTGGATATTTTTGTCATTAAATGTTTACATATTAATCAATGTGGTTAAAGTTTTTATATCCTTACATGTACCATCATAGAATTTGTAACAGAGCCAGTTGATGGGTCTAGGTCGGAATGTCATTGTTGTATTCCATCGACTTATATCCGTCGGATGTCTGACGTAGCACTAACAACTTAGATTCGTAATCGGTTCAAATCTTATCAGATATAACATACGATTGATGTAACGAATATTCGCGAATGCATTTTTTTCAATATTCGCATTCGTAAAAATTATGCGAATATTTAGCGAATGTTTTTAATAATAATTTATAATTCCTCTGTTGCTATTAAATCGGGGGAAAAATGTAAAACTTCATACATTTAAATTTTAAAAAGAGCTATTATTTTGTAATAAATAGATTAAAGTAGTTATTATAATTATGTTAATTATAACAACTACTTTACCCCAAAAAAGCGAAAAAAAAATTGTGGCCTGTATGGGCAAGCGCCTTAGCGACAAGAGTTTCCCCATACAAAACAAAAATTTTTTCGCTTTCAGCACTGATGAGTCTCTAGATGGCGTATGGGTAGACAACTATCGTTATTTATATATTTAATAAATAAATAAATTTTTATATATAAATATAAATTTTTAATAAATAAAGTAATTGCTAATATTAATTAATTAAATTCGAGGGAAATAATGTAAAACTTAATTATTTAAACTTAGAAATGTGCTTTATAACAGATGTAAGAAATAGTCCCGTTTATTGTATTTAATTTCAAATTTGTCATTTGCAACGAATGGTACAAAACTTTCATATTTTGGATTTCTAACATTTTGTCTGCACTTGTACACAATAACTAATAATAGGACATTTTCTAAATTTTAGCTCGCAAATCTATATTTGGTGGCGCAACGATAGACAACTCTAGATTTTCTATTGGTTCCCCACTGATCTGAAATTGGCTACTATTGGTTCCCTACTGATCTGTAACTTCATAATAATAGCGTAAGTCATGCTCCTAAAAAAATATCAGTGTACTGTCCAGAGTACCATACATTATATTCTTCTTTCTATTGGTCCAATGTGGACATAAAACCCCTACCATGTACTGATAATATAAGAACGCTCTGGCAAATATGACAATTGTCAAACTGACAATTGACTTTTGGCGGCCATGGCACTTTGACACTTCTTGAGTCATCAGTGAAGACAGTGATGCTGGATTTTCGTTCTTTATCCCCAAATTTTATCATCAGAATTTTTAGTGTGTGATATTGGTATATTGTCTAACCAGTAATTATATGTTATCGTGCACAAGTGTAAATAAAATGTTGCGAAATCCAAAAAATGAAAGATTTCTGACATGTGTTGTGAACGACATATTAAGTACAATAAATGGGACTATTGCTTTCATCGGTAATAATTAAAACATAATTATAATAACTATTTATATCTATTTACTACAAAACAAAAGCTTCTTTCTACATTTAAATGTATGAAGTTTTACATATTTAGTGGCAATTAATGCTGGTATCAACGATAGTTGTCTACCCACCATCTAGCTTCCACGACGAAAACTGCTTGACAATCAAATCCAAAAAGAAAGAAAACGTCCCATTACAGGTCTACAAACATTACACGCTTAAAAACTCTGATGATAAAATTATGGGGGAAAACGAAAATCCAGCATCACTGATAATTCAAAGAGGTGTCATTTGTCAGAGTGTTCTTATATTATTATGAGTACTTTAGCCTGACTTTTGTGTCCATATTGGGCCAATAATAATAATAATAATACCTTTATTTCTCAATAAAATCAAATACCAATAGAAAGAAGATTGTAATTTATGATACTCTGGACAGTACACTGATATATTTTTAGGAACATGATTTCCGCTGGTTGTCATTAAGAAGTTTCACGAAAAAGCGCGGGAACTTAAACAGGGCGGACGCGGTATTTTTTCGGAAAATTTTAAAATTTTAATATTGTTGTAAATAGTTAATTAAATAGTGTAGCTTTAGTTTTCTTTTCATTTTTGTAGATTAATTTCTTCGTATTTGGTAAGTTTTTTTTATTATATTGTAGTTTGTAAGAATATTATGGAGGAGCCTGACCCGGGGGGACCTGGTCCCCCCGTTGGTCATTATGTTACAATTTCGAACGACTCAAGTATGGACACGGACACCTCATACTCCGTAAACAGTCGTAAACGTCCGGCAATTCCTAAAAAGCGGTGCAAAAAGTGCCAAAAAAAAATTAAAAGAGACCCAAAGAAAGCGAGCCCAGGTATTAATTGTATGTGTCTTAGTGATACCGAGAATCACAATCTTAAGCAAGATGTTATTGTAGAAACACAGCCAAATATAAATGTTACTGAAAAGTCTCAAGACTCATATACCCGAGTCAGTAGATTATATAAGGACACAGATGCCTCTCCATACATTGTACATGTACAGAAAGTTACCAAATCTTTAAATGAGAATGTCAACTTCCATCCGATAGTATTTGGTCATTACTTGAAAAAAAACAACATTAATAATATTGTAAATGGAAGTATTAAAAAAATAGCCAGAAACCGACTATCTGTAGCTTTTTCTCTATACAGTGATGCTAATAATTTTATAAATAATGTACAGTTCAATTCAAATGAGTTTAAATCATTCATTCCATCTTTTCATATCAGTCGAATTGGACTAGTGCGAGGTATTCCTGCTGATTGGTCTGATGACGATGTAATTAATAATATCACTTTACCTGTTGGATGTGGTGAGATCCTAAAAATTAGAAGGATAAAGAAAAAAATAATTGTTAATGGAACTGCTCAGTTTAATAATACAGAATCTGTAGTATTAACATTTGACGGACAGACACTACCAAAAAGAGTATATATGTGTTATAATGCACTTCCTGTAGATTTATATATATTCCCTACAATACAGTGCTTCAACTGCTGTAGATATGGACACGTCAAAAATCAATGTCGGTCCACTCCTAGATGTTTTAGGTGTGGCCAAGGACATGCCGGTGACAGTTGCTCAGTTGAAGAGGAGTCAATCTTTTGTTGCATTTGTCAGGGTTCACACATTGCAACTGATAGAAAGTGCCCAGAATTCCAACGACAAAAATCCATTAAGGAGTCAATGGCCCACAATTGTTTGTCTTACTCAGAAGCTTCTAAGCTTCATCCTTCCATTTCCAAGTTATATTCCGATGTTTTAATGTCCACAGCTTCAGCTTCACCTGTAAATACACAAAAATCATTTTTAAACAATAATCATAAACAAAATGTTAATTCAATGCAACGGTCATATAAAAAAACTGTATTCAAGCAACCAAAATCACCACCGAGACAACAGAATGGATATGACAGACAAATACATAATAGTATAATTAAAGATTACAATCCTCCAACAGGAGATAATGGATCTGCATATTCAACTCCCAGTATTGACATTAGTTCAATACAACAGACCATTTTAGCCTTAAATAAACTTATTACATCTTTATCATCTTTATCACCGTCCAACGCTGCCATATTTACTTCTGAGTCACAAGCAACCACCTCATTTAATCATGGACAATATAGTCCAATGGAATTGCCGCAGTGTAATTAGTAAAAAACACGAAATTATTTTTTTAATCAATAAATTTAAACCTACTGTTCTTGCCCTACAAGAGACATGGCTTAAACCAGAATCTCTTTTTAGGGTTTCTGGATACACATGTCTCAGGGAAGACAGGTCAGATGGGTATGGTGGAACAGCCCTGCTCATCAAACATCACCAAACATTACATCATATTCCTTTACCATCTCATAATTCTGAATTTTCAATCATTGCTGCATCTGTAAATAACATTTGTTTTGTTTCACTGTACATACCTCATCCCTCATACTACATTTTCTCTGAAATAAAAGATATAATTAATCAATTACCACAACCTGTAGTGATTTTAGGAGATTTCAATGCACAACACCAATCTTGGGGGAGTCATAGAGACAATCAATGGGGTGACGAAGTACTAGACATAATAGATTACCATAAACTATGTATTCTCAATTCCGGTCAACCAACACGTCGAACTGCACCTCATGAAGGTTGTAGTGCACCTGATTTATCAATATGCTCATCAAACCTTTTTTCTATTCTTAATTGGCATGTGCTAGAATCAAGC
>JAOTAV010022889.1:0-22432 GCA_026546445.1 Cyclargus thomasi
AGAAAATCATAATTATTAATATACGAGTGTTTATATGATGTTTTAAAAATGCAGAAAAATGTTTTTTCGCGTTTTAAAGTAACTCCGTTTGATGTAAATGTCTAGTTTTGTTGTATTATTATACTTCCGAATTTATCCAGCATCGTGTCTAGCGCCATCTAGACCTAAGATGATTTTCTCGTATACGAAATTTTGTATGGATCTGTAAGTCTATAAAATAATTGGTCTATGGTACGACAAAAATATTGTATGTAAAATCAAGTCTTTTTAAACATTACCATAAATCTTGTTAATTTCTAGTGAAATAATAAATAAAATCGAATGCCAAATCAGTCTTACATAGTTACTTCATTATAAATATCTATGGGCGTTTCTCTGCAAGGTTGAAAATTGCTGTTCCGACCGATTTTTTCAAAAAGTATTTTAATTACTCCCGTGAGTCAACTAGGCACTCGGCTCAAAATGTCAGTTATGTACCTTCCTGCTTCCTCGCGCAGCACCCCGCATTCGTCATTTGCGTCGAGTAGCGTTAGCATAAAACAGTTTAAAAAATTCAAGCCAAAAATGAATTTTACTAATCATAAGATGTCCTGTTCCACTGCGACTTGGCGCCGCAGTGCTCCCAGTCGCACTCTAGCTCTTCTGGCCACTACACATTCCACATTAAAACACAAGGTCGAATACCATGTATTACTGTATACAATGTAAAAAGTACTAGCTAATAAGTTAAACTTATCTAGTGGACAATATCACTTATTCTTAATATATTATCACTAAAAACTTTAGTTACTAATAAACTTTAAAAATATTGGAATAATCCTGTTTTGTCATATCTTATTATGTGGTATTTTCATACATGTTTTATAAAATATCATATATTTAAATAACAAACAAAAAACTTCGTATGAATAATGTTGCCAGTACAAATAAACGCTAGGCTCAACTTCACTAGCCAGACTGTTGTAGCATGTGTTAATTTCTCTGTATATTTTTCCAACTTTATTTGATAGATGTTGTATGAAGAATCTGTCAAATGAATTGGTAACTGTCAAATAAATAGATTATCTGTAAGCGGTGAAACAGGCCCTTAGACAATTTAAATACTTCTGGACTAGTCCAGTTTAAGCTGTCAAATTATATCATAAGATACGTCCAACAGTTATATTGATCTCGTGTGTACTCAAACTCTTTCTTAACCGTCCTCCGCCCCGCCTCACGTTCCTAGGGCGCGGTACAGAAGTTGCGGTCACGCTATAATTTTTAACAATTCGAAAATATTGTAAAAAAATTTAAATTATACCGAAAAAGTACAACACTTTTACATATACAGCTATAGTAAAATTTTTAAAATTATTTGAACTTGCCAAAATATTTTACTTATTTTAATAACATAACGAAGTCTTTTAAGAATATTTTCAAAGTAAAATTTTTATAATTATTTTCAACAATTTTGCTATCTGAAGGTAAAAATACAATAATAATATTTAAATTGGTTAGAGCCACGCTTAAAATTGAGTCTTTCGTAGACTGCTTCACGTGCTACAAAACTATACGGTAGCATACTTATTAATATGGTTTTATGTCTATTATTATTACGTCAATTCTTGTAGAAATTTCATGATCGTTATGACTCAAAATGGGCCGAAACCGAAACTGAGGTCAAAACGGTATTTTTTGTTCGAAACTGGCCGAAACCAAAACCGAACCTTGCGTCGGACACCACATTTCATGTATGCGAGCCCCCCTCAAATATGTAATTTACTTTGTTTTAAGTAATTGTTGTTATAGCGGCAATAAACACATATTCTGCGAAAATTTCAACTCTCGAGCTGTTAACGTCCTTGAGATATAGTCTGGAGACAGGCGGACAGACATCAAAGTCTCAAGCCCGTCTTTCTTTTTCATTTCATTTCATGATCAAAAATTTTGAGATGCATCTCAAATTTTTTTGACCATGCTTGCAGTTTCCATCCATGCATGCAGTTTTAAGTGGTGACTATAATTATGGTCTTAGTAATAAGTTCCCGTATTTACCCTATGGGTGCACTGCCCTAAAAACTAAAGAAAAATTTCTGTTAATCTGCCATTTTGTATAGAAAGAACCCCTTCTACGGAACCATGCTACCCAACTAATTTTGTACTACACAGCACAAGTAGTTTAATAAATAAGCTATTTAGTTAACCAGCGTCTTGAAATCACCCTCAGTTAAATTGAGATTAATTTGATG
This sequence comes from Cyclargus thomasi, assembly GCA_026546445.1. Lineage (NCBI taxonomy): Eukaryota > Metazoa > Arthropoda > Insecta > Lepidoptera > Lycaenidae > Cyclargus > Cyclargus thomasi. The sequence continues at coordinate 2,229 of JAOTAV010022889.1, forward strand.
CGTCATTGTTTTCATCACAGGCACTGGATATGATTGTAGCCATTGTTGATTAGTTAGTTAATTGAAAGACAACTATGTTTCTCACGACATGCCTCAACATTTGGGCGCAATTGAGGATAGTTCTTTTCGGCTCTCTTTTAGTATACATTTTTGTAAGTAAAACTTACGATACTTCGTGATTAAAATTAAATAAGATCGTAAATTAGTAAATGTTATTTATAAGTCAAACGTTTAGAATTTTTATTACCGACTGTTTAGTTTCAGAAAACTAATAATTCCACCTCCGATGAGTTTAAGGCAAGTCTACAATGCCAAATTTAACCAAAGTGTTAAGTGTTAGATGCGTTTAACTTTACAGTTGCACATCTAAACTCATAGATGGCGTCAGTAGTACAATATTATTTTATTTTCTTTTTTTATATTTATATTCTTTTTTTATATTACCCCAAATATGTAAGTCGGCTGGGGCACTCCCCATTCCCCGTACAGTTTTGCAGTTATAGAAGGCTCGCTTAGCTCACCCAATAATAATAGTTAAAATCTGTGTCATATCAGGTTGGATGACATCCAGGACAACTCGATCCTGCGGCGCGGCATCCCGGTGGCGCACTCCATCTACGGCATCGCCAGCACCATTAATGCCGCCAACTACGCCATCATCATGGCGCTGGAGAAGACGTTGCAGCTGGGACATCCGTTGGTGAGGCTTTTTAAAGAAATTTGAGGCAAATGAGCATACTTAATGCAAAACAACTGCCGTCGCCCATTAACATAAAACGAGAATCTAGTGACTTTAATAAGGAAAAAGGGATAGGGAATATATGATAGGGAAGATTGGATGGGAGTCGTGTCTTCACACATTACAGTAACCAACAACGAAAAAAAATATTTTGATAGCTTAGGAATACCCGAGGGACATGCTAAACTGTCTTTACGCAACGAAATGAATAGGGAAGAGTAAGGAATGCGGGAGACAAAATTTATCTGCAATTACCAAGAAGTCAAAGAACTAGAGAGAAAACACTACGGATATAAAGATATTATTTGAAATATCTCTTTCTCTCGCTGGTGAGTTAGGGCATATATTTTGGGGGTTCTGTATGCAAATGTTGAAACAGGGATCGTTTTGCAGTAGACTTAATCTTTGGAACAGCTTTTTAAACAGTTGATCACAAATTGTGCCATGAAGGAAACTGAGCAAGTTGACGGATTTACGATCCGTAATCTGGCTCCTTTTTAACTTACCCGCTTATTCATAAAAATATTTAAACAGTGTTTAACTAATTAACATTCTCAATCCCTGTAGACAGGCAGAAAGGGGCTGTCCCTTTGATTAGTTAAACATCTATACATTTCATAAAACACTAGAATCGGCGTATCTGTACAATTAATATTTTTACAAACTAATCAATGTGGGGGACTTCGGAACAGTAATATAACATAAGACAACAAAAGAACTTGTCTGTTTGTACGCGCTAATCTCCGGAATTACTGAGCAGATTCGAATTAATTCTTTTTTCATTTAATAGCTATTATGTCTAGGCAACACATAGGATACTTTTTATCCCGGTAAAATGTACGGTTCCCGTGATATACAAATTTTCGCGCAACGAAGTCGCGGGCATCAACTAGTTGTTTAAATATTTTTATGAATAAGGGGGGTTAGTCTATAGGTTCGATGATTATAAAAAGTAGACCTAGCCAACTTAAACATACTTAAATGAATTTCTAGGCGACGACGGTATACACCGAGCAACTTCTAGAACTACACCGCGGTCAGGGCATTGAGATCTACTGGCGGGACAACTTCCAGTGCCCGTCCGAGGAGGAGTATAAGGAGATGACTATGAAAAGTAAATATTTTTTAGTATTAAATGACAAAGGGGAAAAAAGGTTACCGGATAGAAAGCATTTGACATGAGCTGTATGGATTTTGAACAGTGAGCACTGTTGTATGGGCTGCGTCACCAGTGATGCATCAAGATGTGGTATATATTATAATTGCAAAGTGCGTAAAGACTAATACGTTTTGTTATATGGCACTTATATAATGAAATTGTGTAGGGAAGGTACCAGAAGGATTTTTACTTTCTTTGATTTTTACCATGGGGGAAATTGAAAGAGAGCTAATTGATGGACCTACGTCATTTGGTCGGAATATGTCAACGCCGAGAGATCGACTTATATGTAATGTTACATATAAGTCGATCTCTCGGCTGGGTTAGACATAACGCGATGAATTTACTTAGATTTGCAATATATGCCATATTACCCTAATAGTCCAATGCTCCGGTGTCGCAAGGGTTCATGATTCAGGGCTGTTACGAATGACAGGTTGACTTAATGAAATGCATTTTGCACCACTTAGTTTCGAAGGTGCCGATCAAACTCCTAAGTCCTTAAGCGAAATACAGGCACCAACAGCCTTGACCATACATTCAGAGTTTCGAAAATCTCCCCCCGCTAACGGAAAATAATATACAATTATTTTCCATTAGCGGGGGGAATAAAAAAAAATATATCCACAACCGAAACCGTTTTGGAAGTCGGTTAAAAAGAATTCCTCCTTAGGGATTGTAGTGTAACTTATATTGTATTGTATAAAATCTTAATCGGTTAGTTCTGTAGTTGTTCCAGTTTTTTTTTTCGAAAATTTTTTTTTTCTTATATATTAACTATAAGCTTAAGGGAAAGTCAAGTCAAAGTCAAAGTCCTCGCTAGTAATGTAATAATGAAGATCATTCTATAACATATATATTTGGCTAATGTGCTTAACGTTTTTAACTACTTATAAGTGGTTAAACTTAACCCGCTGGCCCATGTACGAGTATAAGCCTTAAAGAAGTGTTCGGAGATATCAATGTTGTTGTTTAAAGGAACATGCTAATGTAGCAAATATACATTGATCATCATTACATGATTAAGCCATAAATTATCACATTCCAACCTGATGATAATATTATTAGCATTTTAATAATAAACATATTACTCTGTAGTTAATAGAGAATGCAATTAAACAATTATTATTGATGAGATAAACAATGAGAGAATGCAATTAAATAAATAAAGGTTATGGATTTCAATATGTATATATTACATATTGTAAAGTCACATATTGATACAGCAATGAGGACAAAATGCCCATTCTGTTTTGGTATGCAGTTAGCTGATGCACTGGATTACCACGTAGGCTACATGTTACAGTGTATCATAATTTATTACTACTAGTTTATTAACCGACTTAAAAAAGAGGTTGGCACCGAAACGTATGTATCAATTATTATAAATTAAATTAGGTTTTTTCATATCAAAAGTGACCACCGTGCGAGTGTTATTATATACCATGGGGGAAATTGGAAGACAGCCAGTTGACGGACCTACGTTAATTGATCGGATATGTCAATTTCATGTAAGTCGTGATCTGTCGGATGACTTCGACACAACCCGACCAAATTACTACATCCACGATCTGTATCTCTTTCAACTTCTTTGATTGTACATATTTGATGTATCAGGCCCCACTAGGGTGCTGCACTACGTTGCTACGTCGCAACTATAACTTATTATATTATTTTTGGTCGCAGTGCAATATATGCCTGTGTTGCGCTGCAACACACAAAATCTGCGATGTTGCGTTTTAAACTCTAAAAGCGCAGCGCATTACTCTCCCTTCTGCTTCGTCTCTTGTCCGTGCACCCTTGAATCGTCGCATGCGACGACGCAACGCATTAACGGTAATGTCATAGATATGGAAAATGTCGCAGCGTTGATGCAGCGACGACGCGAAGCGACGCAGCGCAACGCAACGCATAAATGGGGCCAGGCTGGCTAAGATGAACCAACGTGACATTTCATTCTCCCGAGCGAAGTCATAATTATCGATATCGACACACTATATCTTTTTTCCCTAACGTGCGTACGTCGAGAGACTAACCCAAAATTAGACTAGCATCGAAAAAACCGTAGACTCTTCTCCTGATATCAAAATCTCGACAAAAATCGATAGAAATGTCTTGACGTGTAAGGTTCGTAGAAATAGCACAGTAAAAAAGAAACATAATAATTGTATCTAATTTGGTCGCCAGACACGAGACAAAAGTATGTCATGTTAGGGTCAACAGTGGTGTAAAGATAGACCGGTAAACATCGAGAAAACGTGTATGCAAAATTTTCTCGATGACTTGTCTTAGCCGGGCCGGGCTTAGTGGCGGGGGCTGCAAGCATCCGGTTACCCTTACCCACTTAGAGTGTAACCGAATGCTCCCAAACAAAATTAATTATCGATGGTAGTTTTTGAATTTAGAGTTTTTTTTAATATATTAGTGTGATCTTCAGAGACCGGCGGGCTGTTCATGCTCGCGATACGCCTGATGCAGCTGTTCAGCGAGAACAAGTCTGACTTCACCAAGTTGTCCTCCATCCTCGGGCTCTACTTCCAGATGAGGGACGACTACTGCAACCTCTACGCCCAGGAGGTGGGTATTTAATATGTCACGCCGGGGCGAGCGGTCAACGATAAGAGATATTAAGAATATAAAGAGGTGGGGTCGTTCATTTGTTACGTCACAAGGATAGTATAAACCACACATTATGCAAACGATACAGGGTGTCATAAAATAAGGTGAAAAATATAGAGTAATGATTTTTGTACACATTTGTAAGGTGTTTATGTATTTAATTCAATTTTTTAGTACTCAGAGAACAAGAGTTTCTGTGAAGATCTGACGGAGGGCAAGTTCAGTTTCCCCATCATACACGCCATCAAGAATAATAAAGAAGACAATCAAGTTATTCGTATCCTTTTTAAAAATATCATATGACTTATTTTTTTTAAAGGGCCTATGCTTCACCCGCTGCTGGGCGCAACCGTAGGACAGTCTGGCACGTGCTCGTCAAGTTCGCTTCGTGGCCGGCCTCGAAAGGAATGGCGCGAGTCGCACCATCTCTTTCGAGGCCGGACGCGGTGGCAGTGGCCATGGCATGGTACCCACTCTGTGGTGAACTTGGCCCTGAGCACAGCGCCGCGCGTATAACTGACTTGAACTGTCGTAAATGCGAAAATGTGTCTATCATTTTATTATATCTTCACGACTCAAGCCCGTTGAATCTGTTAAGTAATATTCTTAACGGCACCAGACATACTACGTCAGCGCACGCGTGACGTGGAGGTGAAGCGGTACTGCATCAGCCTGCTGGAGCGGTACGGCAGCTTCCAGTACACGCGCGAAAGGCTGCAGGCTCTCGACGATGACGCCAGGGCGGAGGTACAGATGGTTCAACTCAGTTGTGGACGCGGTCCTATGTGTGTGTGTGCGCTTCTGAATACACAAATTTTATTAACGTGACAGTGACACGGCGGGTGCCGTACGATTGATGAAAGTTTACCCACATATTTTAGTGAATTCATTTATAAACATATACAAAAATATAATATATTATCGGAGGAACAAAAAGGATGCCGCAAAAACAGCCAAGGATGTGACATGAATGACAATCGAATTTAAAACGCAATGGAGAGTGGCTACTGTTAAGACCATACCTATCGTTTTCTCCAGTACTGGTATTATTCCCAAAACACTACACACCAGCCTTAAAAACACTCGACATTCATCCACTTACATACATCACACTGCAGAAAGCAGTTATTCTTAACACTTGCTGAATTGTAAGGAAATTTTTATCTATAAATTAAAATCACAACGATCCTTGCGTCGCTTGGCCACAAGCCCGCTACTTTAAAAAACGACCCGTTAACGAGAATCTGAAAGATTTAAACACACATTAATAATAGTAATAAATATTTATTCTTCACACAATTAGGGAACAAGTTTACAAAATTAGAAGCTTAATTAAAAATAAGAAAATAAATATTTTTAGTTGTAGTTTATTATTTAACGAATAGGAAAATCGCCAAATTATTTGGGGGGGGGGGGGGAGGCTGTTATTATTGCGCGTGCAAAAATAGTTTGCGAAAATTGCTTGCAAACTATAAAAAAAGGTATATGTGTTGCCACATATACATTTTATAATAATCATACACTTTATTGCTCACAATTTAAATATAGAAAACATTAGCGTAAACTTAAATTAAGACATCTATGTAAAATGTGTGGGCAAAGGCGGTCTTATCTCTAAAAGCGATTTCTTCGAAGCAACCTTTGTGTTAACGGAGAACTTTATTGCATAAAAAATGTATTATATAAAAAATAGATAGAATACATACTATTTATGATAATTAAAACATACTTAGATACATACATACATAATATATTAGATAGCATATAGACTACATGTCTATACATTGTTATATTTCTAAAATATGTTTATGCAATTTTGTTTTTAAATTCCCATCGAGTCGGAGTGTCGTATGTCAGAAGGCAGTGAGTTCCAGAGTAATGTAGCCTTAACGGTAAAGGAATTATGCTAAAAAATTCAGATCGAGCAAGAGGTGTTTTAATACAGGTTTTTTTAATCACTAAACTATGAGACTCCCAGATATATTTATGGAAAAATTTTGCAATGCGTGCAGACGCGCAGGTTTGGCCGAAGCTTACGTTCTATCCAAAAATTAGTGGACCGGGTTAGAACACACCAATCGTGTTCAATTTCATCAGTGAAATACAGCCTTAGAGAGATTTATCATAAATTGTCTTATTTTTCAGATCAAACGTCTTGGCGGTAATCCACATTTAGAAGAATTATTAGATGAGTTGCTGACCTGGAGACGACCCGTCACCAATAACAATTGAAGTGATTTCATTATTCCATTGCATTTAAAGGTGGTTTTTCGATCGTCTCGGCACATTTTCAACTTGGCTAAATAAGCTATTTAAATTTTAAAAATAGATTAATGATACAAAGCTGAAGTGACATACACCTATAGACCGATAGTCTTTAGATGTATGACACTTCAGTTAATGAATCCGAGGATCGAACGGTCACCATGACAGTCTGTGCGTTTTCACATTATCCGATTCAAAGTCGGTGTCAGGCGTCGATCCGATATTGGAGAAAAATGAACGTATGAATTGAAGACATAAATGGAAGAAGCGAATAACTAACATCTTAAAAAAAAACTGGCGGATATTTGCGTAACGTACATTTACGAAGGACGACCGGAAAAATTATTTGAATTATTTAAAATATATAATTAATAAAAATTATTAAAATAATGCAAATTTGATGTAAAGGTATATAGACAAGCTAGATAATTATATCGTTAAATTATAAGATCAATAAAAATTTTATGGCAGAAAATGAGTATTTACTCGAAGGTTGTAAAATGTTCGTTTCTCGTATTCTATTCGCTTCTTCCACTAATATCTTCCATTAATATGTACCGGTCTTTCGAATTGTCCGGTTTGATATCTGCAACAGTGTTAACTATCGGCTGTAGGTTTTCGGCGCCCGACACCGACATCTCATCGGATAATGTGAAAACGTTCTCAAGCCATGTCAGTGATTATTTTTTCGGTAATATTCCTTTTATGTGCAAAATAATAGTAGTTAATATTAACAACATACATTTAGTAAGGCATAAGTACTGTCGATTGTTAAAGCCGTTACGATTTTGGTTTTACAGCAAATTATATTATCACCTTACAGACATAAGTCAGATTGCTTGATGTCGGGTGATGCAGTTATGTTTATATATTATGTATTGTCGTCAATTATTTTTAGAGCGCCAGTTACGACATTTCAAGGAGATATTGCCATTTAAACAGTTTATCAAGGTTGAAAAATCAATTTCAAACTGATTTGTGGCATCTATAAATGGGGGAATAATTTGTACGTTACTGTCATATCGAAAATATTTAAGGCTTAAAGCCGTCTTTGTTACTGTTATGGTTAATTATTTTATTCTCAGTTTATATATTTACCCCATTATTTAATATTTAGGGTCTGTTTCACCGCTTACAGATAGTCTACTTATTTGATAGATACAACTTTATTTGACAGATTTTGTATGGAAAATCTGAAAAAAAAGTTGTGGATAGCCTAACAGAAACTTTAACAGTAAGCGATGAAACAGGCCCTTAAACTGTTTAACTAATCAAGTCCCTTTCTGGAATATTGAAAACGTCACACGACAGAAAGGGCGAGTAATATTGATTAGTTAAACACTTTAAATATTTTTATGAATAAGGGGGTTAGTGTTTATTCTTAAAATATTGTAAAGTGGGCCATACACGAGCCGTCCATTTGGATATGCAGTCCACACACTCGTGTGTTTTTTTACTCACGGAGTTTCAGCAATACAGTCCTTGGTGTTTCAGAAAAATGGCTATGGCCTTTGACATCGAATGTTTGAATTGAGGTCGAATAGACGGACATGATGACTACGGAGCTCCAAATAGTCCTATATGGAAGGACAAAGCTTACTATTAAAATTTTGGACTGCGAATGTGCCATTTGGACGGCCAGCGTTTCCATCTTAGTTTTACTCCTGTAGGACTTTCTTTATCTCTTTCTCCTTTTGATCTTTAAATTTTCAACCTCTTTTTAATTACCAAAGAAATTTGTTGTAGAATAAATTGGGTCATTTAAAAACGTTTAGTTTTATAAAAACTAAAATTTGGATGTTAAACTTCCATGTCATAAAATTTGAATGATCATTAGTTCATTAGTGTTGTTAATAGTTGTAGGATACTCATAAATATTTAAAGATGTTTTGAGCTTTCTGACGTCGACGTGAACCTTTAATTTAGGAAGCTAGTGGTTACGGATTTTTTTGCTATTAGTCCTTCGTTTTTTACGCTTTTATATGTGGAAATAGGTATTGGTATTAGTAATTTTATTAACTTATTCGCTTGGTACTTAAAATTCTTTAAGTCGGCGTATACTTAAAAGTAGGAAATAGAAAATAGAAATCTAGAAACCAAAATGAAAATTATGTTCTCGTTTTTTTATTTGATTTATTAATAAATTTTACGTTGTTTGTATTTTTTGTTTCATTTAAATTTTTTAGTTTTATATACGGCACAATGTTACACATAGTTAAAAAAATGTAAAACATAATTGCATTTCATTTATTTTATTTAAAACGTAAATAAACATCCATACATAAAATAAAACAGTAGTGTCCTTACATTTAATATTTTTACAAAAATATCAATGTGTGGGGGTGCAAGGAACAGTAATAGAACACATATCGACAAAAAAACCGACAAAACTAACAAAACTAACTACTGAACGGATTTGAAAAAATCTTTTTTTATTTAATAGCTATTATGTCTAGGTAACACATAGAATACTTTTTATCCCGGAAAAATGTACGGTTCCCGTGATATACAAATTTTCGCGCAACGAAGTCGCGGGCATCAACTAGTTTTTAAATAAAACCTGGTTAGTTTATTCTTATTTAGTTATTCGTTTCTTTCATTTGTTGTACACTCATTTAAAGCTGTAAAGTTATAATTTCGAAATGCTTATAATTTTACTTGACTTTTTGGTCATAAAAATTCTATCACGTAAGTATATAGTTTTAGCGCGTAGTAATTATATCCGCCTTTTTATCCGCTACTCCGGCAACACATTGAATTATAACATCAGAGTATCCACATTGGCGGAATGTATCCATCAAAAATTATATAAAAAAATTCGCAAATGAAATCCGCACGAATCACGAAAAAAAACGCTGTGCGGACACTATTTTGTCAATAAAAAAATATTAAGTTTTTTCGTTTATAGATAAAAATAGTATCTTCTGAATTTATAAAGTGTCTTCCAACCATGACAATAATGTTACTTAATATTATATAAAGTAAAAAGAAAAAAAAACATTTTATAACTCCTAAAACATGTTAACTATAGCAATAGGCAGTAGTTTGTATTTATCCGTAGCGACGATATTTTTATCCCAATATTGTATTAGTCCTTGTATTACTAGTCGCACTCAAAACTATAACACTTTTAACTTTCACCACCTTACTATATAGCATCTGTTTGTCATTTACCCACTAAATATAGCAATAGTTTCACAATTTATCGTCCTGCTATTCTCACTATAAACATTCTAATACCTAGAGGTAGGTAAAGTGAAATATTGTCATATAAACAATAGGTAATATGTGTATACAAAGTGCCTGTAAGGAAAATAAAACACTGCCAGTGCTATCAATGCTTGATTAAAATTATCTAGAGGTGGCCTTATGGTCGAAATTCGACCATAAATATTTAAATAAATCGTGTAGAGGAGCTTCAGAAAAACTATAATCTATATTCAATTCAATCACAGACGTCAATTTGGCATAAGCGTCTCGTTACCAGGCCATTACATTTTATTAAAAAAAAATCAAACTTCAACCATAGAAAAAAGAGCATTTCGATGATTATTGTGTCATGTCAAAAAATAGTATGGGTATTGTGGTGTGCGTTAGTTGCGTAGCGTTTTATTTAATAAAAATATAGAAAATTAAGGCATATTTTAAAATAATACTGGTATTCCACGCTCCTCCTCCATATCAAGTACAACTGAGAGAAATTTTATGCTTTTATATCTACGCGTCTCTTTCAAAAAAGAGTACGAAGTTTTCCGCTCGCATATTTATATATAGACTAAGGCCTCCTTATTATAACGGAAGGCCGATCGCATCTGATCGGAGTCATGGCATGCCAACATGACAACACTGACTAGTGCATATATATATAAAAGGCTAGCCACACCATTATGATGAGAGTGTTCCAGTGATTGACCGTATACGAGGGCCTTTTCAAATAATGCATTGGTACTGAACCACTCAATTTATTATCTAAACGCTTTAAAAAAATGTAGACTAGTAGTATCAATAGTGTTTACTAAATACTAAGGGAATGTACCTTGACAATGAAAAATACATTGTCTTCACAATTAGCATTTAAGAGTATAAGGGCCTGTTTCACTAATAAAGTTTATGTCAGGCTATACACAACTTTTGGCAGATTCTCCATACAACATCTGTCAAAAAATTTGTGGATAGACTATCTGTAAGCGGTGAAACAGGTCCTAAGTGTGATGATTATTTACAACTTAAAACATTACACGTCTCGTTTGAAACAAATTAGTTTTTAGGTAACTAATAAAGCTTAGCTGCACGAAAATGATTTTTTATTTTACTTTCGTACCAACTTACACTTAATTTGAAATAAGAACGTCTATTTATTCATTTAACTAGGAGCCTCTCCACACTAAACGGATTTGGTACATAAGTTTGCGGATGACATTGACAGTAGTTTGGTCAAATAGTAAAGTACTGTCAATGTCATCCGCAAACTCACTTCGTACCAAATCCGTTTAGTTTGGGAGGATCTAATAAAAATGTCTAACTTATATGTGACTGACTAACATTGAGATTTAAAATATTATAACGAATTAAAAGAACCTAAATTACACGGCCTTAAATCTTGTATTGCTGCCGAAACATTGCCATATAAGCGTTACTGAACTTACGCCTGACCGAAGTTCCGCCGTACGCTACAACGTCTTCGTTCAAATATTATAAATATTCGCAGTTGCCGTCTAAAAGTGGCACCGGCAAAACCGCGCTTAAGCACTATTCCGCTCCTAGTCGCTCCGACACCGCGATTTTAACTTTTATACACTAGATTTTGATTCAAGTTGTTTTGTGTCAGATAGTCTTGGTGCCAATATTTTATTCAATTTTCTCTGTGCATCTTATTAATATTTGATCGAAGTATAACGTGATGTAATTTTGGCGTGATAAGTTATGCAGCCTGTACATAGTTGCCGATGTTCTTTGTACGCTATTCGGCACGATCATCGTCTAAGCGCCCACATAATCAGCCATTGTATATATCAATTCCATGTAAGCCGGAATATGTCGATTCCATGTAAGTCGGAATATGTCAATTCCATGTAAACTGTGAGGGTTATGTCAAACCCAGCCGGGTTTAACATAACCCGTTTACTTACTTACATCCACGATTTGTATCACTTTCAACTTCTCTGATTGTACTTTGCAAACCTAACGCTTAACGGCGAATAGAGACGAGAATCGGTGGACAAAGGCGAGTATCCTTCTACAAAATCGTGCACGTTTGTCATCGTCTTCGGTTGCTGGCTGGTGGCATACAAATTGTAATTTTTACCTAACAAGCGGTCGTTTGACATCTCAAATCACTAGGGCCCGTATTAGTATAAGTATTAAGCATGGAGAAACTTATGATATACTGGGTATTAAGCGCAGACTGTAACTACATGCCTTAGTTTGATTTTTCACCCGACGTATTTTGAAATGCATCCAATAAATATCACTGGTAGGTAATAACCAGGACAAACAAACAAACACTCGCATTTACATATGTTAGTATGAACGTATGTACGGAATAAGACCCGTGACATCATTTTGGAATGTCCTAATACCACGAAATCAATGCTGCGGGTATCAGCTTGGACAGTCGCATTCTAATATTATAAACTAGTTGGTGTCCGCAACGTCGTTACGCGATAATTTGTATGTCACGCAAGAACCGTACATTTTCACGGGATAAAAAGTATCCTTTGTGTTGCCCAGACTTAATAGCTTTCAAATAAAAATATTTATTCTAATCCGTTCAGTACAGACAACTTTTTTTGTCGATTTGTATTTTATTATTGTTTCTAAGCTCTAACAAATCAAAGTAGGGGACATTGATTAGTTTGTGAAATTATTAATTGCACAGACACCCTAATTTTACTGTTTTATTATATGTATGGACGGGAAACTGTCCTGACGCCCTGACGAAGCAACCAACTGGTTTGATTTCTAGCATAAAATTAATAAAAAGGATGTAGAGTAACATATTATGCTTGTTTTGGTCTTGGACAAACTTAGAATTATTATGCGATATCATAAGGAATAAATACACGAGTTGCACCGACAGTTTTATTGATGAAAATTTTATTATACCCGTTGCTTATCCCTATAACATTATAAAAATCATCCGATCACCTATCACCATCAAATAAAGTAGATGATCTTGTATTATCTTCTACACCCGTTCATCCCAAGTTTGAAGATCACGAATTAAAGCCACTAACATCGGGTTGCCGCCTAGACGTTCGATCTGTAAAAAAATTACATCAGGAAGTATTCACTAAGCACTTTACAAACCTATGCCGCCGACAACCGCCGACACGTGTCAGCGGCACAAGCCATGCCTATGTGGATAAGAGCATTTCGGCGATTGGTCGTTTTGCCGCCGACATTCGATTTCTTTTTTCAACCGCCGGATTTATCCATTCGTCGAAGTGTGACATGGTGTGACATAGGGGTGGGGGGGGGTGGTTCCTCATTTCGTGACATGACATTTAAAATTTTGAAATTTAACCGCAAAATTTGAAATATTGACGTGGTTTAAATTTTTAGGTTTAAAATGGCAAATTTTTTGACGTCCCAATAGGGTGGGGGGTACTCAGAAATGTGACCACCTTTGACAAGAGAGAGAAGGGGGTTTAAAACCATGAAATTTCGTACTTTATGGATGGTCCCTGAGTTCGAAAATCACGTTGTAATCTACAAAAATAACTAATTTTTAAAACTCCAAAAAATATTCTGGTATAAATGTTCCAGTTAATTTCATATCAGTTCCCTAATATACAGAAACCTGGTTTAAAATTAAATATACCTTATAGCAAACCATAATGTCAACCGACCGGTATGGGCGGCCGTCGCCCGTGGTTACGAATAACAAGATGGGATTTTTTTTCGGATAATCGACGAACTCTAGACTTAATTGATCTCTGAGAAACCCTTCTCATAACCTATAATATAAAATACGTCTCACTTACAATAACATATTATTGGGTGGGGACGAAAAAAGGTCCTCTATGTAAACATACTTATGTCCTTTTAACGCCTGAACTAGGAGGACATCTCTCACCTCATTAAATATTTCAATTTCCAGCTGCTGCAGTATCTCCCTGGTCTTCTGTATACCGCCGCCCTCCTCCACCAGCGACAGCAGATACTCCTTAGTATTGATGTCACGAGTCCGCATTCTTAAAATACCTAAACGAAAGGTAAAATTAAATTCAATCAGTTCAAAGTAGCCAAATTATAAATATGTGAATAAAACGTACTAATGTGCACGTTTTGTTTTTTTATTCTTTTTTTAAGTTAATTAATTCTTTAAAATTTTTATAAATACATTTAAAAGTTTTTTGCGTGGATGATTACCCAAAATGACATCACGGTGTCGGCTCTTCATTGCATGGAGGATGGGCGTACTTATCTTGCCCTCAGTAAAATCACTGCATAACGATACCTTTGAAAGATCCTGAAAAAACATCGACAAAATACCTAAGTATGTCTTTTATTTTATTATGTATTGCGAAATAAAAATTCGATACCTTCAACTCTGCAAGACGTTCTCCTTCTTCAACAGCCTAAAATGTAAAATTTTTACTATAGTTTTAATTAGTACAAAATGGTGAACATTATAGTAAGGAATAAGTTTTCAAATTACCTCCGGTTTTTTGAGGTTTACGTATTCGTCGCGAATTTGATAATAAATGGAGAATACTTTCATAAAGTAGTCCAAATCGATATCGCTGTTACTAAATACTTTCATAAGATCAATCATTAATTTGATAACACCTCCAGTTTCTGAAAAATATTAAATCAAATTTTGAGACAAAAATTATAAAATGTTGATGTAAAAAGGTAAAAATATTCGTGAGGTTAAACTTACCGTTGACGGTCATCTGATTGTATTCCTGCTGTGTGACCTCACATTGCGTGTTCCTCCAGTGTATACTGGTTCCGTTGCCTCTCAGATACATCAAGAAACCTTTACAGTACACTTCTACGGCCTGAAATGCAATATTCGGAAAATATAGAAAATAACTGAGGTGATTGCTAAAGCATTCGGACATTCGGCTCAGTTAGCGCCAATTGTACACTTGCCCCCGGTGTTTTCGACGTCAACCGGAGATACTCATTGTTCCACTCAGATACTCTATTGGGTAAAAAGTGTTTTAAGGGATTACTATTATGTGCTATTCTCCATAGGTTCAGTAAATGGCCCCGAAGATGATGATTTTCATATAGATCCAACAAATTCTCTATTCTATCAACATTGTAATAACTAGTCAGTATTTTGCATGTTTATATAAGATTGCCTCTCATCCTACGTTTTTCCAGTGTGGTAAATTCGAGGTACTTCAAGCGTTCTTCATATTCTAGTTTTCTAATACCTCTGACTAACTTTGTCACTTGTCTCTGAACTTTTTCGAGTACTTGAATATCTTTCTTAAAGTATGGATTCTAAAACATAAAGGCATATACCAATAGAGGTCGAATATATGTTTCAAATAATACTAGCAATGTCTTATGTGTAACGCTTGGTAGTGAGTGTTTTTTTTAATGACCCCATTCCTGGGATTGAATGGGGGACCATTCAGTGGAAAGGGACAATTATTTACATTGTTTTATTTTATTACATTTTCCAAGTTTGTTTAAATTTTTATTTACTCACCATTTACTTCTATTACTTTAATCTTTTCATTTTTGTCCTTTCTTATTTTTATCTTATTAGAGTACGATTTTATGATTCCTGTTTCTATAATCAAAATATATTCTTACATTTATTTTCTGTATAATTGTCCCTTTTAAATCTATTATTTTCATTTATTGGTGGTGTGTATTGGGATTGGCAAACATTTTTGTATCGTCCGCAAACATGGAGAGAGCTTTTTATATCACATTTTAAGTCTGCCACATAAAGTATGAAGACAAGTGGTCCGAGAACGGAGCGTTGTGGTACACCACTCAAAACTAAGCGTGGAAGAGACAACTTACTACCAATCCATGCTCTGAATTTCCTATTTGTTAAAAAGTCTTTTATTCATAACAGCATTTTCCCTCGTATTTCAAGATGTTCCAGTTTCTTTAAAAGGCAAAGCACAGGGACACGGTCAAATGCCTTTCCAAATTCAAGGTAAATATCATCTGTTGGGTAGCCATTATCATAATATATTACCTATTTATTAAAACAAACAAGTAGATCGGTAGTTACCGAGCGTCCAGGTATAAAGCCATGCTGTCTGTGAGGGATGATATTCTCTTTGAGTAAAAATTCTCTCAGTTTCTGAGGTATTATTTTTTCCATACGTTTTCAAATAATACCAGTGAGACTTATAGGTCTATAGTTAGAGGCCATCAATATATCACCTTTTTTATAAATAGGTACAACAGAAGCTAATTTCCAGACAGATATTAGCTAATCACTCTGATAATTTGTCCGTACATTTATTCAACAATACTTGGAATGTCATATGGTCCACTTGCAGTAGAAGTAACGAACGTGAGAAACGATCTTGACCATATCTTTAGTTATAATTAAACTATTTAAATAATTTTTAAAATTCTAGAAATTTTTACGTCCAGCAACTCTGGGCTTTATAGCCGGACTACGATAAGTATGTAGATTTTGTGATTTTTTTTATTAATGAACGAGTAAAATGTCTTCTTTATATCAATTAACTTATTATTAAATTTGTGTTAAATTTTTAACATCGATTCTATAAATAAGCGATAAATAAGGGTTTCGCTTGGAGTAATTAGTTACCTTAGGGTGTCCCAGTTGTAGTATTTCCTCCAATGCAAGGAATTGCACTTGCCAAGAGGTGTTGAGGGTCATCGGTACCCCGAACACGTTGTGAGTTACAGGTTGATTTCGCCGGAAAAATGCATCGTCCGTGAGGTCGTCGAACCTAAAAAGAGTTGTATCACTATTATTTATTCTGTGATTGTATTTAAAAATCTATACTAATTTTATATATTCCAAAGAGTGCCTGTCCGTCTGTCACCTCTTCACTCGTAAGCAACCTCGGTATAAACTTTGTGTTAATATGTATTTATTAAAACTTTTAATAACTTTAACAATAGTGCATATGTATGCACTATTATTATGTTATTGCACTATAATAATGTTATTATATAAAAAAGTATTAAATAAACCCTATACTAATTTAGTACCTACGGGTCAGCCTAAGTCTCAACTATATATTTAGAATCTACTGAGTAGTTCCTATGTAAGCTTTTAAACTAGCTGATAAATAGTTAAGTTTAAGGCCAACCCTTACATGCCTTTCCATTCCTTCTAAATTATTATATCTTTTACATTTAAAATTAAATGCCAAACTTAAAAGTAGGTTCTTACATAGCTATGGAATTGTTGATCTTCCTCATAATTTTTTTTATTTTCTCCAACTTTTCTTTCGGTACATTAAGCCATAAGTTTAGAGAATCACACAATTTTGTATCAACGAATTCATACACACGCACCTTGAGTATGTAATCGTATGGCTTAAGTAATACCTGAAACAAATTTTTTTTACATATTTTTACAAAAGATTTGCTACACTAGCAAATGGACTTCATAAAAAGGGCGTAATCAACGTTTTCTAACTTTAAAAACCCTCACCTAGAGTAATGTTTTTGTAGTCTTTTTTTAAACAGAAGTAAGCTTTAAAAACATTTTTGAAATGTTTATCAAAGATTTTGAAATATTTTCATTTTAATTATTTTACTCTAAACAAACACTGTTTTATATTTTTATTACTAAGTAGGTAGGAAATAGGAATTTTAACACCACGCTACTTTACATTTTTGTCGGGCTATACAGTCGATTTTGCGTCATCTTCTATCTTTATCGCTTCCGACTGATTAGAAAGAGAGAAAAGCTTGGTTAGTGAAGTAAGTCACATTCGAGCTTTCTGCCGTCGCAAATATCTCAAACTACATCCGTTATAGTTTATACTGTGGCGATAATAGTTAAAGTCAGTACAACTCATGGTACGAAATGTAAACTGTCCTATACTCGTTTATACTTTTACTGCTGTAGTTACGTTAGACGATTTAACTAAACTAAAGCTAAAGTCGCTGGTTAATTCTACTGGCAATGAATTTACTAACGTTTTAAATTATTAGGGTTATTTTGAAATTGATATCTGTGTTGACACTTCACAATTCATATTTGATTTGTTTGTTGTTGATGTTGAGTTGTTGACTTGGTTATATTTACTTTCGTGTACTGTCTGTTTATCGAATTGTGTTGCTAAAAAAACGATTGAAAATGAAAACTAGTGCTAGTTAGTAGTTTAAGTAGGTACACTTTTTGACTACAATACCTACTACTGGCTTACCTTTGTTTCTTAATGAGACTCTCTGTGTGGGTGTTAAATCCGTGTATCGCAATAAACCACACAAATCACGAAATGCTTCTTTAGTGAGCCGATAAAGATTTACAAAAACTTTGAGTCACTTGTATTATCAAGTGGTCTTTCAACCAAAGTGTTTTTTCACATTTCCCAAGCAAAGAATCCTCTAAACTTGTTAATTTGCAACAATACGAAACTAATATTACTAAAATCAAACCTTTTCACGGAGAAAAATTGGGTGAGTGCCGTAACTATGGTAGTAAAAGTTTAGTTACTATTGTATCTGACAATTAACAACCCATGATACCGAAATTGTATGGAAACTGTAGTAACTATAGTTAACTATACTATTGGTCAACTACAATAGTTAACTATAGAAACCCATACTGCCAAAATTAGTTCCCAAATGTTCCAGTAGAGGCGCTGTTCGAGTTTTCATAGAACTTCTTTACTACAGTCGCTAACGAGTATAGTTTGTGTAAACCCATGGTAGCCGTATTGGTGCCATGTTTAATTTAAAGCAAGCAATTTGTTATTGAAATTTGTTTTCCGTACTTATATAAAATGATGAGCAGAATGTCCTGAATTTTCGCAAATTGCAGAGCAGTTTAATAGTTTTGCAATTACAATTGGCTTGCAAGTTAATATTATGGTGATTTATAACTGAAAGCTGTTAAGCATTTGTGTGCTATCCACAAAAAACGGACTTTGAGTTATGAATGAAGTATTATTCTTTAAACCTTAATATCTAAAGAAAAATACTGCGTTCACACAAATGCTTAACAGCGTCCAACTAAAATGTGTTTGTAACATAATAACACAAACTCTCACACTCCCAGTATGAGAGTTTGTGTAGTGTAGACCGTGTTTGTATGTGTGTGTTTGCATTACGAAAACTTTTAAAACCTATTTTTAGTACCTAATGAATTTCCTAAGCGACAACTTCATCGTTCGTAGGGAAAGCCCGGACAAAAAGCATAGGGCCGGTAAGAAGAATTATCGATCTAATCTATAATAAATGGCAATGGTTTTGAGGATGGCGTCTCACAATGCGGCATCCTTCCTTCTTTCTTACATAATCGCCCTTACGTGATACGTAACGTACGGGGGGACCTCAAAATATTGATCGTATTGCACTAGAATCTATATGATACCATATCATTATTTTGACGTTAATTTTTTCATTGAATTATTCTGTTGGAACAACAAAGAAACCTAAACCTTATTCCTAAACATACACACATAGAAAAATCGCCCAAAAAATGTTTTTGGCTAACAGCATGTACCTACAATTGTTTTCGTAAAATGCACAATAGTCCCATCATTTGTTATTTTTACCTAGAAGGTTTTCGGGAGTTTTGGATATTGGTGATTTTTATAAATTTCGACGTGCTCTTTTTGAATTTTTACTTTGCCACCTAGTATTTCTATCGCTCACGCCGCCATACTGAAAAAATTGCGGCCAAATACTTTTTTTTTAAAGTAAATATATTTCAACTCATTTATAGGAAAATTACTACTAGGAAATTAAACAACAGACAAATTCCTTCCATTTATGTTATGGGCATTTTTTTGTATAATCTATAGTTATGGATTAAATTAACAATAGTTTTTACAAGTTATTTTCGATAATCTTCAAAAATCACCAATATCCAAAACTCCCGGAAAACCGTCTGGGTAACTGGTAAACTCCTCCTTGGTGCTCCTTTTGGAGCACCAAATGATCGGCATTTGGTGCTCCAAAAGGGAGTTTACCAGTACAAGAATAAAAGCATTCATGAGATGGCGCAGAAGAGGTACTCATTCACAGTTTGACTATACATAATTTAGAATATATTTTATTATTACTTTTTTAATTAATATTATATTATAATTTTATTTATATATTTGAAAAAATCGTCAAAAGACACAATGTCAATATTTTTTTGCACCTACTCTGCGCTGAACTGGTCAACAAATATATTATTATTGTCTTACCTTTTCCCCTATTACAGTGGAAGACATTACCTAACTATTTACTATTGTGGTTTTCCGAGACCGCGGCCGGTTGTCACAAAAAGGT
>JAOTAV010022900.1:0-22429 GCA_026546445.1 Cyclargus thomasi
AAAAAAAAAATAAAAAAAAAAAAATATATCCACAGCCGAACATATTAACCTCCTCGTTTTTGGAAGTCGGTTAAAAAGAATGCTTCATCCCCACGCCTTTCGATTGCCATAGGGCACGTAATGCTCAACATTATTAAAAATCTTTTATTTATTTTATTTCCGACCAGCTATGCTAACAAACGATACCTAAGAACACCGGAGAAAATGCATAAGGTAATGTTTATTTCGAAAATCAACAGTCCAGGATAAACCAACTTCAGTACATCAGTGTTGTTTGTATTAACGCAGTTGGAGAGCAAAAACAGGATTAAGTCTATTAAATTCTTCAAGTTTAAAGGCTGTTTTACGAAACAAATTGAACACGTTACGCGCTTAGTGCACAACAATCGCTTTTAAACGTACAAAAACGTTAAATAGCGAATTCCTTGCCAGTTGACGGACCTACGTCATTTGGTCGGTATGTCGATTCCATGTAAGTCGTGATCTGTCGTCTGGGTTTGACATAACCCGTATTACTTAGATCCATAATTACTTAGATCCACAATCTGTATCTCTTTCAATTTCTCTGATTGTACATACTAAAATACGAAAATTGGTTCTCGCTATTTTGTTATAAAACCGTGGCTTCAATTGGAGAAACACGTAATCATTTTTAATCGCGATTAAGAAAAGTTTGGATTCCATTTAAAACTATACGAAATAAATATGAGACGGTTTGATGCGTAATCGATAATTATTTAGTTTTGAACGCTAAAACCGGTCTGTTTAACTACTCAAAGGTCCTTTTGAGAAACTTAAAGGCTGTAAGGCGTTATAAATTATTAATTTCAACTTTCACATGATGTTCTCACAAGCCTTATTTTTAGACACACTCTGATATACATTTGACAACATCTTTTTCTTAACACGAAAAGGTAGCAATATTCGGCCTAACACGGTCCAAAAACGTTTGTGTTTTTCGTGTTATCTCGAACTTCAATATACATGTTATGTATGAAGAATTTAATCAGCCAATATATATGTACGATCAGAAGCCATCCGTAATCGTTAAAGCATGAAAGAAAGATAAGCACTGACCTAAACAGTCTGCAATTCTTGAACAGCGTTATGAAGGCCTGTCTGAATTTCCTGTTCATGAAGCAGTATGTGATGGGGTTGCAGCAAGAAGAGCAGTAGGCTAGCAGTTGCAGGGAGACGATGCCGCGTGGTCCGATGTACTGGTACAACTCTTCCGGGTAGAATAGGTATATCTGAAAAGAAACTGGACATGTAAATGGTGGCTTAAAATATCGTATAAGTAACAAGCTAAATGTTCACATACAAAATACCCGACTGCAAAGTCCATGTTGTTTTTTTTTACAATTTGATATAATTGTATCACTCTCGCAGTCAATTTGAATCTAACGACACCTCTCAAGCCAAAATCTATCAAGCCATTTAGTTATTTCATTCATCATCATTTTTTGATAGTTTTTCATTATCCTTGATAGTTCGGCTCCTTGTGGTCGTAGAATGATAGTTATATAGCCTATAGCCTTTTTCGGTAAATTGACTAAACAACACAAAAACAATTTTTCAATACCGGCCGGTAGTTCTAGAGATCAGCGCATTCAAACAAACAAACTCTTCAGCTTTACATTATTAGTATCGATATAGTGATCTGAAAAAAAATATTTATTTAAATAGAGCTGTCTTTGCCCAGAATTATAATAATATTATATAGGTTTAATTCATGTCATTCATTATTTGTATAATATACGTTTTAATGAGAACAATACAGTTTTTATCTCATATAGATTTAGAAGAGATCTTAGCTAAGGAGAGACAAATTATCTATCGATTGTTCGTTTTAGTTAGGACTAGTTATTACGGCTTCGCTCGCGTGGTGGAAGATTTATGTGAATTGCGTAGTATATCCCGAACCCGGACAGACAGACAGGCACACAACAAGTAGATAGATAGACTGTCAAAATGTAGCATGCTAGGTTTTATCAAAATCAGTCCAGTCATTTGAGCGTTTATAAGTACGAAAAAAACACTCACAAACTTTGGCATTTATAATATTAGTAAGAAATATAAGACAAGATATAAGTATAATCGTATGAGGGTTAAGTCCTTTCTACTCAAGTATGTCAAATGTATTATTTATGAATGTAATTCGTTGAAAAAAAAAACTTAAAACCAACCCCACGCAACATCAAATAGGTCTAAGGGGTGTTGTGAAACCTTTTAAAAATCAAAACACAAAAAGAACACGAAGTGACATAGCAGATGTTTGGAAAACAATTGTTTTACCGCCAAGCTTTTGTTTACAAAGGCTTTGTTTTGGCCCATCGATCACTCCGACGTTACTGATAGCGTGAGAGGGTTGGCCAAATGCAGATTACATTAGAGATGGGTGATGGGTATTTACTTAACTTACCCATTTGGGTATTTATCCTGTATTTACCGAAAAGGTGGAACCTTAGATACTAATAATATAAAGAAGACTTTTTTGTTTGCTTGTTTGAACACGCTAATCGGAGAAACTGATCGGAATTGAAAAATTTGTTTTGTGTTAATTAGTCCACTTATCAAGGAAGGCTATAATATAACATCACGCTACGACCAATAGGAGCCGAGCAGTAATCAAAAAAGACTGTAAAAACGGGATAATTTATAAAGGTTCACGCAAATGTAGTCGCGTTCGGAGAATAGGCTACGAACAGAATCTTTTTAACTTTCAAATAATTTACAAAATTCTATTTTATCATGGGCGTTATTTATTTTTTGCCGACTTCCAAAAAGGAGGAGGTTTCTCAATTCGTTCAAGACCGTATGTTAGGTTTTTTTTAATAAAATGGTAGAGTAACCCGCGAAGAAATCGTGAATGCCTCCGCCATTTTAATTATAATCCTTCAGAAAAGTCAGTACCAGCTTTTACTATTTCTTAGATTCTCGACATTAAACTAACTCGACTCTAAAATTGTAAAGATTGATTACGGTTAATATTGAATCTTAGGCCAATCGTTATAAGGCACTTACAGAAAATAAAAATTATTTGTTACTTTTTAATTCATTTAATATTTTTTTCTGGGGAAGTCGGTTTTTATTTTATACGTTTGAATTTGCTTTTTATCAAGCCACCATTTTGAATATTTACCGGGTACCCCGACAGTGAATTTCCGGGTACGTGCTCACCTCTAAATTTATAGGCTGAGTGCTTAGAGAATTTAAGCTGATTATTTTAATTCACGTTAAATATTGTAAATGTTAAAAAATAAATTTAAAAAATATATTAGTATTATTATACGTAAAAAGCAAATACTAATAGAAATGGGTAAAATATGAAAAAAAATAATGTATCGATATAATGTATTAACCTATTTTTTTCCTTGTTACAGTGTCGACGATGAGGCGAAAGTGAAATTCTATCCTCTGTATCACTTGGCTCCACCGAAAGGATGGATGAACGATCCCAACGGCTTCTCAATATACAATAATTATTATCATCTATTCTATCAATACAATCCTTTCAGTAGCCATAATCAAGGCATAGTCCATTGGGGTCACGCTAGAAGCAAGGACCTTTTTCATTGGGAGGATCTAGGTGTTGCTATGTCTCCTGATAAATCCTACGATAAAGATGGTGTGTACAGTGGTAGTGCCATCGTTGAAAATAACGATATGTATTTATTCTACACTGGTAACATCGATTTTTCGGGACGCTCGAATCACGTGCAATGTCAGGCTTTAGCCAGTAGCACAAATGGAATCAACTTCACCAAGCACGAACACAACCCAATCATAAAACCGTCCGTAGATGTCTCCGACATACGGGATCCTAAAGTTTGGAAACATAATAAAACTTATTTTATGGTTCTGGGAAACTCCTTTAGAAACAATACACTCGGAAGAGTTTTATTGTACGCTTCCGATGACAAAATTAATTGGAAGAATGTAAGTGTTTTGGCGGAATCAAACGGGGATTTAGGATATATGTGGGAGTGTCCCGATTTTTTTGAATTGGACGGTATGTTTGTGTTGCTTTTTTCGCCTCAAGGGGTCAAAGCTGAAGGAGATAAATATAAAAACCTTTATCAAACGGGATATGTAGTCGGGAGATTTGATTACGTCACGTACGAATTCACTATAGCTTATAAGTTTATAGAAATCGACAAAGGACATGACTTTTATGCTACCCAAACCCTGGTAAATAAGAAAAACGAAAGAATAATGGTAGCGTGGTTTGATATGTGGGAAAAAAACTATCCTGAACAGGAACATGGTTTTAACGGGCATATGACAATACCGAGAGTACTCACACTATCACCAAGCGGAATCATAATTCAAAAACCAGTCAAAGAAATCAAAAATGCTCGAGGCAGATTAATACACACTGGAAAAGCAAGTGGCAATACCATTGTCAAACTACATAGAAATGCTGCAGAGATAACCGTTATTGCTACTGCAACGAAAGATTTTGTTCTGTATATTGAATCAGAGAAACGAGTAAAAAATGTAACCCTTACTTTTGATGTAAGTAAAGCAACAGTTACACTGGATCGAGGGGGTAATGACGGCGTAAGAAGAACAAGTTGGAAGCCAAATGGAGTTTTACTAAAATGGACAATTTATTTAGACTCCAGTTCCGTAGAATTATTTTGTGGTGACGGGGAAGTAACCTTCTCGAGTCGATTTTTCCCAGATGGACAAGTTAATATCCGGCTGGGTGAAAATAGTCAAGCAGAGCTATTGAAGATATACAACATGAAACAAACTTTATATAATAAAGCATAGTTTTTCTATATGTTCTTACTATTTGTATCTGATTAGTGATTGTATACTATTATTTATTAAATAAAATAATTAATGACGATATTTTTTAAAGAACACTTTCCTTACTTTAGACAATTTGACCTAACGACAAATTACGTCATTAAGTCTCTCTTCAGGGAAAGCAATGCTAATATCACAATATTAAGGTTACATTGAAGTGTAAATTCTAATGTGGTATGCTTTAGAATTTACGGTGTTCATAGATTAAACACGTTCATAATATTTAGAAGCAAACAATAATAACAGGAACCAACACGTGGTATATAGTTTCAACAAATATTATGATAGTGTTATAACACTACCATAATATTTGTTGAGCTTATAATTAATATCTTCGCGAGAAAACCACCAATCAAAATTAATTAAAGTAATCATCGTTATCATAAGTAGTGCAGGTTTTCATTAATGTATAAAAGTGTGATTTAGAATCACGTTAATGAACTGTTGCAAGAGACAACACTAGCCACCAATCGTAATGGTCGCCAGTATTGGCTTCATGTAAACTATATTAAGGGTATTCATTAAAAATACTTGACATAAAAACACTTACAGTATTTATGACGTGGAGAGGTGTCCAACAGATGAAGAACTCCAGAATAATGACGAACAGCATCCGAATGACCTAAAAAAATTTACGTAAAAGATCACTTCGCTCAATATATCAAGTTTTTCTATAATATGAAGTTTATTTAGTTGTGTTATAATTATCAACAAAGAAAGAGATTTGGCCTTTCAAACATTAAATTTTAAAGCAATTAGATTAAATCGAAAATGAGATACTTCGTTAATTTTTTTATAACCACCGAGGAAGACCTAGTAAAGATTTCATCAACATATTATTGGACATTAATTATTTATTACACCTTATTGTCCCGAATTTGTAAATTGTACCGCATACTATTTTGACATTGGACAATCCAATTCCAGTATTTTTGTACAAAAGTTGAAATGCGGTCTGAAAAATGGTGGTTGCTATTTGAATATTACAGCAGGATAAGGTAAGACACTCAAAGTAAACGTTGAAATCAATAAGCAAGAGTTGTATAGAGCGTAGACAATATTGGTTCTGTTCAGAAACTGGATAGACACGTCCTGGAAATCCTAAAATATATTGTGTTGATTAAACTTTTAGTTGAAGTTCAACATAATATAGATGTTTGAAGTAAAAAAGCAGGGGGTTTAGTCAATTTCTTTAAAAGAAGAACATAATACGAAATATGACTATTATGTGTCATGTGTCATAAAATGAAATGTCGTTATTTAAATTGGTATTTAACAATTAATATATAATAACAACATACATTTTTGTTCGCCGGTTCTGTAAATTACTGATATAGCAAGCGCGTGTTGGCTACGCCTCCAAATTAGTAACCTACCTTTCGTTTGGCCTCAATGCTCTTGTCGATATGTGTGGAGCGTACCACGTGTCGGAACTCGAGATCGGAGTATAAGCAGCCGTTCGTTGGTTTTGGCACCTCTAGTTTCTTCTCAGGTTCCTTTAAAAAAACATTATTACTTTAATGTTAATTATTATTAAGTCTGGTTAACGTATTTTGGACTTTGTTTTTTAAATTTGGTGCTAATGGAAATAGGTCACCTAATAGGGAGCAACTTCCGTTGTTGTCAACCAGTGGTCGTTTGTAACAATAGCAGAGTTATCAGTGTTTTACTGCCTTTATAAGAAGGAACAGGAAAAGGGGAATAAGATGTAGGGAGTTGAGTCCCAGTAAAATAATTTCTAGGAAACAGAGCAAGCTTTGTTTTACGCCGATTTTCTCGAAGGCGTAAGTATTTCTCCGGTCGAGCCGGCCCATTTGCGCCGAAGGAAGCATGGCTCTACTAAAGAAAATTCTTTTTCTGTTACATGACAGATATGAAATGTGCTGCGTAAATGTTTATATTATCTTCTAAGAGAAAATGTTTGTTACATTGCTTAAGTTGGGTTAGAAAAGTTTTGGTCCGATAAGCTTTTCCCAGTTTACATTTTTTCCCAATCGAAAACATAAGTGGAAGAAGCGGATAACTGACATTTTGCAACTTTAGAGTATATTCAAATTTTTTCCCATAAAATTTCGACAAATCTTGCAAGTTACCTATTTTATAAGCTATTAATCAAACCCACATTATTTTAATTTAAATTAATTTTTCGGGTTCAAAAGTGTCCATTAACGCAAAAATCCGGAAGTTTTTGAAATGTTAATTATCTGTTTCATCCACTTATGTCTTTAATTATTTTAATCGCGAAATTGAAGTAAGCCCTTTGTTTGATACTTTTAACATTCCTTAGTGTAACAAAACGAAGATCGTAAATTATTTTGACGGCTGATTAATTACTGAGCTTTAGAGAAAGCAAATGTTTGAAAATACTTGTATGACTAATCTTTATTAAGTGCAGTAATTTCTTCAATTTCAAATTTAGTAAATTAACATTTTTAGCAATATTCCACAAAAATATTTTTTGCGGAATATTGCTAAAAATTTTAATTTACTAAACTTGAAGCTATGGATTTCCGCAAAGTAATGCCTGATTCTATTAAACATTTTTTTAATATTTTATTTTTTCATTATTATGATCTTTAATGTACCATACCAAGCCTAAGAGGCAAAAATTTTGCACATAAAAATAGTTTTATAAGACCTTGTAATAAATTTCTTGGAAATATATTCTATTAAATCTTTAAAACGTTCTATATGGACAAACGATGAAATGTTTGCACGAAATGTAATTCTGTTATACAAAGTGACGTCATATTTTTATTGAAATGGCATAAAGGCAGTTTAAATGTCACAACTTTTTTGCTAGACCGTAAAGCTCTATTTCATTATTTCATAATGCAGCCCCTACATAATAACCGATATTCTGATGTTTCACTTAAAATAGCACATTTAAATATTAGGATCGAATGTTGCCGTCCCACTCTAAGCAATGTTATTTCAAGTATGTTAGAATAGGACCCCAAAATAGTTTCAGGGAACGGTCACCGATTTTCTTGCACACCATATTTTAATTTTTTATATTTTAAGTTACACTTTAAATGTAACAGAGAAATATATTTTTTTTTTTCAAATAAAAAAAAATGTCTATTTCAATAAATACTGTTGCAATATTAGTTATGTTTCAGCCCACGTTAAGCCTACGCACTTTTTAAATTGGTTTTTATTTTTTAACTTAAAAGAAAACAAACTTTATCTATAAACAATTCTATATTTATGGACATTCAAATAGCGAACTAACTTTCTCAGCTATTTGATAAATATAATTTATTGCTTTACATTAATCATAGTTTATTGTAATTGAGGCTAGATAAGAGTTACTGGTATAGTTTGGCAGTTTAAACACCTTTCTCAAATCTATCATTCAACATTTAAGTTAGATTTAATGGTATTTGTAGTTGGAGAGATGAGGTACGCAATAAAATTAAAATTAATTTTCTCTGATTTCGAAATAATAGTTAAAGTTCCCAAAAAAAGTATTTGTTACTAAGATTGAGTTCAATCAATATTAATTATTTGCTGTATTTCACAAATTAACAATTTCATTGTGAATTTAATGGTTTAGGAGACATTCAGCCTATCAAAGTAAAATGTCTACGCCGTAGACATTTTACGGCGTAGTACTCGCTCGGAGAGGAGAAACTACGTCGTAGTACGTAGTATATTTCCTTATTTAATTATTAATTAAATCATTCTCAAGCAAACTTTAAGCCTTATGCAACATCCATGTTCGTAATCCTATAACAAACGCCTTGATTTTGGCACGGACTTAGTCCCTAGAGTAACATAGGTTGCTTTTGATTTGTCTAACGCTCTGCTCATTTTTCTTAGAGTTAACTTAGGCTTTTTCCCCACAAAAGGACGAAAACGCACTTGTATCTCTTTTGATGTTGCAATCGTACATTGGTGTTGGCATTAGCTTTCCATCAAGATACCCGTCTGCTGGTTTCCTCTTAGTTATCATAAAAAAATTCAAGCCGTAGACGATCTACGGCGCATTACATCTACGGCGTAGAACATCTACAACATAGTACGTCTACGATGTAGAATATCTAGGCATAGAGGGTCTACGGCGTAGGTCATCTACGACGTAGAACATCTACGGCGTAGTGCATCTACGCTTTAAATCCATTTAAGCTTCACACTAACGAGGAGTAACTTCATTATCGCAATAATTTGATATTACTTTGATGAGACCTAGATTTCCAATATGCTCCGTTATTATAACATTGATTTTATAAAAGAAAGTCTTGAATGATATTTGATTTACTAATACAATGTAGCTTCCTGGTTTTTTATTAATATTTCACAATCCATTTTCCAGGTTAATTACTTACAAAAGCTTATATTGATTGATGCATCAAAAAAGTAATTTATAGATAAGGCACTTTTTATGTTGTAAATAAGGTGCAAATTCAAATGGGTTGCTCAAAAAAACGCGTCGACGCGTCACCTTTCATGAAATGACCTCCAGAAGTATCTCGAGCCCACGCGCTTGTTTACGTTAACTTTAATTACTCGTGAACATGATATCTTGGCCTTTATGAAACATATTATACAATAGTGTTGTAACACGCTTCACTCGCCCGATAAAAAAATACACGAGCTATTTATAAAAGTAATAATATATAATGTGGCGTAGGAAATCTCTCATTATTTATACTTTGTATAATCCCCGTTTATCTTACTGCTTTGTCTGAGCAAAATATGCAAAGTTAAAATGCTTTAATATTTTGATTATATCTATCATAGTATATAGATTTAAAAAAAAAAATTGTCGCAGAACTGATTTTGCTGTCTGGATTTCGCCGGTTTTCTACGAAGCCCATATAAGGGTTCTAAACCCAAAAAATTAAAGCGGACTATCATGTAACAATTGTGTTTTTGTGCTATTTACTCTTGTATTGATTGTGCTGCCGGTCATCTACATCGCGCTATTGCTTACACGACGTGGTCGACTATAGCTGCTTGTCTTTCAAACACACGTTTTATAAACTCTCTTGGTAGATAACCCTTCGTGCGAAAACCATATATGATGCCGAAATTATTGCTCGACTACTTAAATGTTAAATACTTTTGCCGCTAATTGAGTTGTTTTACAAATTCAAATATTTAAAAGCTGAATTAAAAGTTTAACTGTAATTTTCTATAAAATGGCGTTATTCTGGGAATTCTGAACGAAATTCTGAATATAACCAACGTTTAAATTAGTGTCTATTAGTGTCTATTTATTAACTAATTAATTCCACAATTAGTTAATAAACAGACACAAATTTTTAAAACCTTCTCAGAAGGCATAATCGAAACACCAGGACATTCGTTAACATATCTTATTAAAATAAACACTAAATGCTAAGTGAAACTCATCACAATATGTTACTGGAAAGTATTTACAAATCGGTTAAGCCTTTTCTAAAATTAAGAATGAATAATGTGTTAGGATGACGTAGAAGATTATGCTTCGGCACAAATGGGTCAGTTCAACCGCAAAAATATTAGCTGGTCTACGAGAAAACTGGCATGAGTTTCGTCCAGTAAGAGAGTTTACTAACTATTTACACCTAATGAGGTGTATTAACAAACTACGGGAATTAGAATAGGGACAAGAAATGACCTGTACCTATTCTTATTACCGTAGTCTTGTTATAGTTAATTTATAAAAAAAGGCAACTTGTACGCCGAGGACAATGACTGTTAATTTTTTATTAGATGACCCGTCTGCTCTCTTGCCTCATAATTTCATAACAAAAAAGAAGGTTTATTACTTTTACAACTCTCTTTATTTCAAATTTATTTCTACTGATCGTTTGTAAGTAGAGCAATAAACTTTAATTATAATAGCCAGTGACTATCATCTTTTAAATGAATTTCCAGTTCTGAATTCATAAATTAACGGAATTTATTTAAATATAACAGACCAAAATTTATTACGAGAATCCTATGATTAATGTGGAGTACGCTTAGCATGAAATTAAATAGATAACGTGAAATTTAGCAATAAAATTGCTAATTTCGTGTTAAATGTTCACATTATTTCTTTAGTTTTAGTTTTCTATAATCGAGTTTGCTTATATAAAAATTGGAAAGGTTTCAGTTCTCATATAAATCAGCATATTACAGAACTAGCGGAGAAAAATATGCGAATGAAAATTTTTCAGTGCGGACACTCCCGCACTTGTCATAGTAATGTACACCACAGGCACCAACGCACATCTTCTAGTACCAAACGAGCTAAACGCGGTGAAGAATAGAATAAAAATAAAAATCATTTATTCCTGAGTAAATTTGAATCACGTTTTCAGAATGTCTACATGTTGATTTACCACCGGTTCGAGAATCAG
Organism: Cyclargus thomasi; assembly: GCA_026546445.1. Taxonomy (NCBI): domain Eukaryota; kingdom Metazoa; phylum Arthropoda; class Insecta; order Lepidoptera; family Lycaenidae; genus Cyclargus; species Cyclargus thomasi. Next base: position 11,154 of record JAOTAV010022900.1, read on the forward strand.
CCGTGCGAGAATATTAAGAAAAATAGAAGGAAACAAATACTAGAATTCTATATAATATGGAATGTCGTGGAACTTCGCACATTTGCCCGCACAGAATTGTTCAATTCATCCGAACCTTTCGCAGTCAAATTTAAAGAGAAAATGACTACGATTCCTTCGGTTGTAACAATTTTGTGTTTACTATAATTGTCTTGTGTATACATGATTTGTTATGTCATAATAATTAACAGAATACAACCTGAGTCAGATAAAGTATCTTTTCTTGTACTATGTGTTAGTGTAAGTAATTAATTCAATATCTTTAAGTAAAAATTATCATTTATAAATAGGTACGACACTGATCTTCGTAATGATATGATATTGATCTTGATCACAGGATAGGTACATGTCGCGCATGAAGACATGAGACGCTAGAAATGGCTTTCCACGAGGCTTTCCTTCTAAACTTATGATTGGACGAACGAAGCGAGCCCTCTGTATCCCACTGCCAGTACATGTTTGTGGTACACTTTACGGAAAAACTATAAGAGCTTTAGGCTTGGGCTTCAGTATAATTATTTGGGTACATGTGTAGATTTGTTAAAAAACAAAATAGTAATTATATTAAAGATAATAAAAAAATAAAATAATATTATTCTACTAACGCCATCTATAAGTCGAGATGTGTGTTTACAAAACAACCACAGCATCAAAAAAATTGTGTGAAAAACTGTGTTTTTTCCCTAGATATTAAGAAAGTTCTCATCTCATACTCTCATAAATACCTACTACTTATGTGAAGTATCAATTTTGAATCAATAGAAATTACATTCGCTTCAATGGTCCACATTTATAGTGAATATGCTAGAGGATGTCTCAAGTGGCCTGCCTTTTCCAAATGATATCAAATTTTTGCAGGTTATATTTTTTACGATAAATCTTTATTGCGATGTTTTCAGGGTTCCGCATCCAAAAGGTAAAAACGAGACCTTATTACTAGACTTCGATGTCTGAGTCGGTCTCGAAGCTATATCCCAAAAACGGTAATAGAGAGTAAAAATTTTTAATGATTATGTATTTTTATTTTCGCTATATAAATATATATACTCATACAACAAACGTGATTTATTGCTATTATCTTTTTTTGGCACGCACGAAAACCTTACACTTTCAAATTTTTTTGCTCCCGAGCGGGACGAAACCCTTAGTGCACGAGTCCAGTTTGCACTTGGCCGGTTTTTTTTTCCTCTACACTTATCAAGCATCATACCGATTATTATCAATTATTTTACAGTATCCAAAGTAATATTTTAAATGCAAAAATGTGTCTCTGTCTGTTTGTTACACCTTCACGCCTAAACCGCTTAACTAATTTTGCTAGGAGTTGGTATGGAGATAATTTGAGCCCCAGAGAAGGAATTGGATACTTTTTATCCCGGAAAAATGTGCAACTCCTGCGAGATAAACACATTGCGCTACGGAATTATAATCTAGTTATAATACATTCTCGATAGATTTGCTTATCCACGTACTTATAGAGTCTAGAAGTTTTGTGTACGATTGTGATGTAGAAAATTATCTTTGAGTTAAGGTTGGAATTGTTCCCCCCAACTGCAGTATTCAACAGATTTACCTCCAGCGACTGTTATAAGTTCTCTTAACACAAAAAATAGCTAGGTAATAAAACTTGAAAGCAACACGATAGTCGACCATGCTGTTACTATTTATGAGATTATACATGAGAAATTTATAGATAGAGATATTAGAGAGTATTAAAGAGATACTTAAAGAGATACTTAAAGAAAGTGTGGGATCCGTATATATGTGAGTGACTGCTGACGCGTGCGAAACGGAATTGTGTGTGTAAGATGTGTGCGTGTTAGATTCCTGTATAAAAATAATCTATGCATATAGTAAAACAGTAAAATTGGCGTGTCTGAACAATTAATACTTTTACAATACAATTAATGTGGGGGGCTAAGGAATGTTAATAAAACTTAAATCGACAAAAAAGTAGTCTGTTTGTCTGTTTTTACACGCTAATCTCCGGAACTACTGAAGCGATTGTAATAAATCTTTTTTTATTTACTTTTTATCCCGGGAAAATGTACGGTTTCCGTGGTAGACAAATTTACGCACAACAAAGTTGCGGGCATCAACTGGTTATTGCAATAAACATTTGCTCTACTGTCTCCTGTCGTTTCACTTGTCTCCTGCTGAGTGGGAGGTCTCTCTTGACGTGACATAGTCACTGCCACCCTAGTGACATAGCGGAGAGGAATGTATCACAAGATGAACGCACGCTGATAGATATGCACTTGTCATAATAAATTCCTCTAAAAAAATTATACTAATAACTTGAAGAAAAGCGTTGAAAAATAAAGCGAAAAACATTTTTTCAATAAATTGATTTTCATTATTTGGCCTCAAGCTGTTCATTTCACGTAACACACACTTAATAAAACTGAAAAAGTTAATTGAAATTCTGCACATTACAGATATTCAATTAAATGGAATTCGTAACACGAACTTAGTTGAAGGCGTTGAGCCCGGGAACCTCACACACGCGATAATCGTGTTTCATCGAGTGAATGTTTCACGCCAGTAATATGGTTGTGGTCTCTCATCGAATTGATTGACCTACGAGTGCCGAAGCTTGGCTCAGTCAGGAGTCAATAATTTAAATCGTAACTAAAATTTATCAATAACTAGTTATTTCGCTGTCAAAAGAATTTTTCAATTTGAATAAAATCAAAAATATTTTTGTTCACGACCTTGCACGCGTGGAATTTCATTTTATTATGATTTGAAAATCATATAAAATACGAAAATTCCTGTGAGCCTTTTAAAACATTTTATTTTCCAAAACCAAGCCTATGCTACTCCATTTTTATAGCTAAATTTATGCGCAAAATCAAGTCAATTGGTTGCTTCGTTGAGGCGTGAGGGAAGGACAAATAAACAATTATTCCCATTTATAACATTATGCAGTTGTTACTTAATAATGTTATAAATGGGAATAATTCTTTATTTGTCCTCCCTTGGATCCGTTTTGTCAATCTATAATTAATTTGTTAATTAATTACTGATTGACCAGTGATGCTCCAAGTAGAAAGACCTCGCTTGTTCGGCCAATTAGTAAAGATGAGATTATTATTTTGAAATATTTAATTAACAACTTGTCAGCTAAGCTCAATGCAGCAAAGCCATTGTCAATCATCATTTAATCTGACACAATTAAGTTATGAGCTGGTAAATAAATTTTTGATTTAGCTGAACTGGGTTGTTGTGATTAATTTCGGTTTAGTAACGAAAATCTAATTATTAAGGGCCTATTTCACCGTTTACAGATAGCCTATCCAGAACTTTATTTGACAGATGTTGTATGATGAGAATCTGTTAAAAAAATTAAAAAAAAAAGTGGATAGCCTAACAGAAACTTTATCAGTAAGCGGTGAAACCGGCCCTTTATATCGATATTTGGAAGTATTTGATAATACTAAAATTATTGTTTCATAATTTTATAACCGAGTGTTTCTATAATTCATGATTTTTATAGATTCCGTCGTGTTCTTATCGTATGTAATTCTAAATACCTGATTATTAGTTTAACAAAATAAAATTAAATGATTCATATTTTTTTAATAAAATTGTTAATATTTTCTTCTTTTTTTTGCAATAGATCTAATTATTTTATTAGTTTTTAGTCGCTAGTTTTTTTTTGTTAATTAACTTTAACAGTATAAACATTTTGAATATAATAAATATTAGGTACAAGATGCCGGATACAAGGAGCCGGATTTTTTTGCAGGATAAAAAGTTTATATATTTAGCTATGTAATAAAGCCTTTTTCCAGCCTCCCAACTAACTTCACACAAAAATCACGTCATAAGGTTGCTCGTGAAGTGTTGTGACCTGATAAAAGGACAAATAAACATAAGTATGGATATACTTTGGATACAGTACCTATTTGGAATAACTTAAAATAGGTAAATGCTATCTTTATTACATAATTTTCTTACTAAACTCAGTCGTAGTTTCAAGTAATACAATGTAAATTATGTGAGGAAAGATAAAATTAATGGCCCTGCTTTACATCTCTCGCGAGAACATGTTTTATAATTTTCCTCATATTCTGTTATGTAAAAATAGTTTACCGCTTCGTAACTTACAGCATTAGTTTGTGGAAACATTGCAGAATTCAAAGGTACCTTCGAAGCAAGCGACTGCTACAAACAAAAATTCAAATGAATGCCAACTATTTCACTTATCTAGGAACTGCTTTGCCTAGAGCAGAATTAAACTTATAGTCTGGCAAAATGAACTGGCGTTGTGTTTGAACTTTTGTTGGTCGCAGTTACGTTCCGCATGATTTAGAAAGCCACATTTAGAGAGATAAGTCTTTAAAGAAAATCAACAACTTACTTTAATACTTTTCTTAGGCCCGCATCCGTTTCTGCAGCACAACTCTGTGTTATCCTGCAGTATTGGCGTCGTCGAGGAAATGTGGTTTTTGCACGAGTTCTCTCTTGACACTGTAAACAAAAACTTCATCAACGGCGTTGATTTTGTGTTTTTCACTATTTATTACAGTATATTATGTATATTTTTGATACGTTTTCACTTGGCCCGTGTGTCAGTTATTCTCCCATTTTAAGTTTTTTTACCTAATTACCGTATTTTTTTATTTCGCCGATTTTACATACACCTGTTAAATACAAATCAATTTGGCAGGTAACCGTGTGTTATAGTTTCTTAATAATAAGTTCTAAATATGATGTGAATGATACCGCACTATTAGATAGCAAAAGACAAATGTAACGGTAATTAGAAAGTAGTACTGAAAATGTCTTAGAAACCCTCTCGATTGCGTAGCCTAGTGCGGTCTACCCATTTGGATTACGGTATCCCGTTTTTTCAACATTTTTTGATTACTTTTCGATTCTTTTTCTTTTTTTCGATTTGTATGACCGCAGTGTTTCATAGCCTAAAACCTCGATAAATAGTAGTCCATCAACCTGCATACACCAACACAAAACGATTTTTCAATCCCGTCCAGTAGTTCCTGAGATTAACACGTTCAAAAAAACAAACTCTTCGGTTTTATATTAGTATTTACTTTTTATTAGTCTGGATAAATGTTTGTCAAAAATTATATTATAATGTAAATATATATTACATTGATACGTAGTAATATTTACTAGAATCGAGTTTTACATTATCAATCAAATTGATATATTATCGAAATCGAATATTCGGGTCCGGTATTTATTTGAATAGTAATACTTTAATAGTAATGAACCTGTAGCAGTTTTGAGACTTTAGCAAATCTCTATTAATGCTGAAACTAGCTGTCGTTTTTAATTGCGCCACAAAAGTTATTTAAATTTTTTTTAATTATCGTGAGATTTTTCAACTTCGAATGAAATACAGCCCATTCGTTTCTGTAGGTTGAAAATGAAAGAAAAAATGTGGATGAAAAAATACCAAATGTATACGGATATTGACGGTCAGTCATCTAAATATATTTTGGCGGGCGAAATTAAAAGAAAGAATTACAATAATCCCTAATGATCTGTGGGACAACGCCTTTACTCTGCGGATGGAAGTGAGTAATCACGAGGTTAGGGACCATCCATAAAGTGCGTCGCACAAATTTCACTTTATTTAGTCCACTCCCCCCCCCCCCTCTGTCACAGGTTGTCATTTAGTAGAGGGGGCTCCCCCATCGAAATCGCCTCAATACCTTAAATTTCGACGTTATACAATTTGTAATGTGATGTCACAAAACTAAGGACTCCCGCTACCCCCTGTCATACCATGTCACACTTCGTCTACCCCCTTCCCCCCTTTGCGTGGACATACTTGACTCTTTACCGGATTAATCTGGCTCCATTATTTGCTAACCTCGGCTATATTAATAATATAATAATGATATCTACGTACGTTTCACTCCACGTCAATCTGGCCCCGTGCTAAGTACTCGAAGGACTTGTGTTACAGGTACCAGACAACGGAAATATATTTAATACTTTTCTACACACATATTTAAGATTTTTATGTAATACACATATTTAATATACATCCATGACCTAGGAACATTGAAAAACTTTTTTTTCCGTCGGCGGGATTCGAACCCGCGATCCCTGGCGTGAGCTACCAAAGCGCTTAACCACTGCGCCACAGAGGTCGTCAAGATATTATGGATATAATTACAGTGTCAGATATAGAGCTATCTATAACTTTACGATAGCTTATTTAGATCTATTATTGAGTATATTTTACTTCTTAAATGGATGCTAGCTGATACCCGCAACTCCGTTTCTCCAAAAATCGTTCGTCACGCGACCTCCATTTATGTTCCTTTATCCTATATTCTTCCCGGAGCTTAAAAATATCTCCATACTAAATTTAAACATGATCAGCCATGCTGTTTGGGTATGAGGAGGTAACAGACAAACACGCTTTCGTACTTTTAATATTAGTATCAATAATTACAATGGCTTAAAGTTATAGCTGTCTATTATTTTAAGCAAACCCATGTAGATCTGTGATCCTAATAACCTGTATTATATAATTACAGTGCAAAAGACGTAAAGATTACGCCTTTAAGTTTACGCCGTTTTAATTCAAACAAAAATAAGATGATGAAATTGATAAGCCTTTGTTTACCACTTCCAAAGAAATGCGGGCTCCATTGCAAATTACATGAAAGGTCTAATAATAAATCTGTTACAAAACTTTTAAAATATTGTTTATGGTTCCTGCGTCTTTTTTAAACAGCAACCCGTGTAATTGGCCCTTACTGCTATCACACAAATTGGCTTGACGTTAATTTATAAAATGACAGTTTCACAAAGTAAAAATTAATCTCATTATTTTTCCCTGATGTTCAAAAGGTTGTATTTTATCCTCATTATTATATTTTATTTATTAAAATATTCAAGTACAAAACGTACTAACTCAATAAGGATTTAGTATGATACTACCAATACCATCTCATATACATCAATAAAGACTATGTATAAATATACATATACGTCAATAAAAACTGTGTATATTTATAATTATTAATAAAAAAAAAGTCCACAGCGTGATGGCCTTAACGTAATATGAGATAAAATGTAAACCTTGGTGCAAAAAAATTGTATATTGAGAAAAAAAGATATGGGCATAAGCCTATAGACATGTTAAAATTTGTAATAAAAAAAAACATCTCATAAAAGTTCAATTGCATGTATACACGCGTCTTTCTCTATCTCTCTCTATGTGTAAGTGTATGTTTGTATTTATGTCTGAGTATCTCGTTTTTAACTTAAATCGTTCCCTTCGCCGTCGAAACGGCGGGTTTGTACGCCAGCTCAGGCGAAGTTTGCGGCACTCAGGCAATGATCCCCGATCTGGTGTGCACCTGGCCTAAAATGCCTCCCTGGCGATTCAGCGCGACAACGCAGCTGGCGTGATTGGGATATTTGAACATGGTGCACTGCAGGGCAGGCTTTTTAATTCAGGGTTTTATATTTTTAGTTTATTCTTTCAATTTTCTTTTGTTATTAATACCAATTCACATATTAGTGATGATTCTAAAATGTAAATTTATTTTCTAAATAAATTTTATAAAAGTTAAGTATTTCAATAAGTTTTGACGGCAATATATAGAATATGGTTTGGCACGCACTGCAGCTTAGACAGCAGATGAATTTTTACGTATGAGGTATTAGATTCGTCTTGATAGCGCAAGGGTCACCGGGTACATGAAAAAATGAAAATGGCCGATTTTGAAGTCAAAATTGTGAGGTTCCAAACATTTTTTTCGCCCATTTAGGTTGAGTAGAGTATCAAAATATGGCTTTAAATAGCCATTCTGGAAATATACATAACTTAATGTTTGAATTGCAATTTTTTTATATACCTTTATTGTCTTTGATTGTGAACAAAACAAAATCAATCAATGAAACAAAAAATACATTTTCCCATTTATAATATTCATATTATTGTCAGGATATTAGTAAGGATGTTTAATCATAAACAAAAGCAAAAACTTAAAATTAATCGAGATTATAATCGATTCAAGTGAATTTATTAAAAAATATGGTTGGACGAATTTACCTTATTTCTACAAATATAACCATCTTTTGTTTTAAAATGATTTAAGTTTTATATTGTTTCAAGAGTTTCAAAGTAATTAAATGTAATTAAATTTACCGGAAGTGTAAACTTTAAGAGGGAATAATAGCTTTTAATGTTTAACTTAAAAGTTTTCTTTAATTTAATTTAATGATTATAATTAACAACAAAACATTTTAAATGTAGAACTTTCTATAACAATTTGTGTACAATTTGAGGAATTAGTATGCAGTGTTAGCAAACTTGTGTCGTTAAACTGAGTGCAGAGTTAACTAAGTCGTTTCCTTGAATTTTATATGCGACAGATCTTAAACTCGTTAAAACTTTCCAAAACTTTCGGTGAAAGGGTAAAAATCATATCTATGATGCAAAAGGGAATATGCGTGTATAACAAAATTTATTGAATGCAAATAATTATGATAGTGGGCTAAAAGATATACAGAATGACAAAAAATCTGAGGTTTCTATAGAGAAATTAGTAAGTTTTCTACCTATCTCTTTCTCTCAAAACGTAATTTAGTATGCAGCACGTATGAACTTTGCATGCAGCTTATAGAATTTGACACCACAATCCATATTGGATCTTTATTTCTAACTGATTACTTTAAAGGCTTGTTGTTTTGATGTTAGTCACAAAACAGACTACATCGGTTTTTTTAATATCAATAGATTTATTTACAGAAAGAATTAAAATCATGCATATTCCCTTTCGTAAATGTAATAACTTTTATTACTAAATTTATTACCAAATCAAAGAGTATAAAAAACTAAATGATTAATGTTTTAGGATGCAATTTTAGAGGGTACACGATATTTTAATTAGTTGGTAAACGAGATTTAATAGACTTGAGGTAAGCACTTAGTGCTTAGTCTACTTAGTAAAGGCTCTTCATAGAAAAAGTTCTTTTAGCAAGATAGAAAAAGTTGCAGGTTAACGGAAATCTATTTAACAGAATTTTTCGCAGCTTTACTCGCATCAATGAGTATTTTTAACCGACTTCCAAAAACGAGGAGGTTATGTATTCGGTTGTGGATATTTTTTCATGTACACTTTCATTCTCCTTGGACTAACAAATAAGATTGGATTATCAAATCTAATTGGATCTCCTTAGATTATAATGTTTTTTTTCTTTTTGTTTTTATTTAAAGTTATTGTTTTGAGTTATTTCCTTAAAAGTCGATTTTTAATTTTTTTTGTATGTAAAACAATTATCAAGATGAATTTAGCTTTGTTCCTTTATCGTGAGATTTCAGTTTATATTATACTGGTATTAACTACGGCTTTGCCCGCTTGAAAATAGTTCATGACACAAGAGCATTTAATTGGAATAAAATGTATAATGTATTCTAAGTCAGCTTGACGTGAGATCCACTCGCACTTGGCTTAGGATTTTCTAGATATATAGCCTTTGTCACTATGTAATAATTTAGCAATCTAACAATGAAAAAAAATTAAAACCGCATCAGTACTTTCTAAGTTTGTTCGTAACAAACATACAAATACAATTTTTTCCATTTTCTCAAAGATATAAGAAATACATTGTAAAATGTAAGAAAAAAAAACAAAATTTTATAAATTACAAGCCACAGTAACAAAAACCATTACGCTCATAGTTTCTTACAATTATCGAAAATTCCAAAGTACAAAATCTTGTCTTACAAGATATTAAAATGTAATATGAAAAATATAAACGTTATAAAAATTCCTTATAAAGTTACCTAACGTAACGTTTACTTGAAAAGGTAACTTTCTATGTACTCAATTTAGTATGTAGGTCGCTAGGTCCCTATTACATAAACCAGAGACCTATTAAAACATTTGAGGTCTCCCAGTAAATTTGTTTTTATGACCCCTAAGTTTCGTGCCTGTATTTTTAATCTCCTGGAAGAATATTATTGCGCGTATTTATTTCAAGTTTATATTTTATCACAGAACACTTTTTGTACACACATTTTCAGAAAATTTCAAAACAATCACTGCCGTAGGTACAAAATTTTCACCCAGAAGTGGAATTTACGAAAAACTATTCTTTCCTATTCGTCTTTTGTTTCATTTCATGCTAGATAATGCCAAAACTTCTTTGCGCCAAAATTTGTTTATCGCACGGGAACCATAAATTATTTTCAGGATAAAAAGTATCCTTTGTCCTTCTCTGGGACTCGAGGTATCTCCATACCAAATTTCAGCTAAATCGGTTTCGTGAACTGAGCGTGAAGATGTAACAGACAAGCAAACAGGCAGACAGATAGACGTAATTTGCATTTATAATATAAGCATGGAAATATAGATAAAAATGTTTTTATCTACATTTTTATATGAATTTATAAACATGTTGATAGTTGACTGCACAAGGATTCAGAGTTTTCTAATTGCTTATGGATGTGGAAATTACAGGAGTATGAAATAAGTTGTTGTTTGTCCTTATTAGCTCAAGTGGAAAATTGGATTAAATTAGAAACTCAGTGCCTTTTTGTCTTATTATACGAGTGACAGTGAGCATACTGAGACAGGTAGGACTAATTAAACAAAGTTAGTTTTTTTGTTTCTGTTCATTGGGTTTAATAAAACAAGATATAGTACAAATACCATGCCGCATAAAATATAACAGACTACAAAAATAATATATCAAGGAGTGTATCTCTCAAAGGAATGAATACAACGTCCACATAACAAATTATAATTACTCAATGAAACATACTTTCCTTGAACTTTTTCCCCTATATTTTCTTAGATTTTACAAATATTTTAATAAATACACGACCGGTTTCAACAAAGTCATCATCAGGTATTTTTATCGAAACCGGTCGTGTCTTTATTATAAATTTGTAAAATCAATAAAATATAGTGGAAAACATGCAAGAGAAATGTGCATCATTAAGTATGAACATGAACTTCCACCATGAATCAACAGTGCAATTCAATCACATTTTAGTTGTGACAACTGACAACTTATATCAACTTATAGTTTAGCAATATTGTGTGATTGTGTGATGTAATGATTTACTTTTGAAAATAAGAAGAAGGAGTTTTGGCGGGGATTTCAGAGTGACGTTGTGAGTTTTGTATTTTTTTGTTAAATTTGTGTTACTTAGGTTTTTAATGTGTGATAATGGTAGAATATCGAATATTAAACATTCGTTGTTATGCACAAGTGTGGACAAGTGATAC
>JAOTAV010022911.1:0-22429 GCA_026546445.1 Cyclargus thomasi
TCATCAAAATCGGTCAAGCCGTTTCGGAGGAGTATGGCAACGAAAACTGTGACACGAGAATTTTATATATTAGATATGAGTAACTCGCAAATCCTAGCCCAAGGGCCTAGGCCGTAGGGGATGGATACAAGTGAATTTGAACCGAAAGCCCAACAGGCAATATTTAAGCCAAAGAAATCACGTACACTTAAAGTAAATAATTGCCGGAATTGTGACCAAATTTTTTTATTTTTGGGAACCGTGCATTTTTTGGGCATAAAAAGTATCATATGCGGTATGTCCTTACAAAATTGTGTGAAGAGGTTAAATACAGACAGACGGACAGGCGATACACTTTCGCATTTATGACGTTAGTATTAGTATGAAAGTACGTATATTGAATAAATATTAATTGAAATTTTTCTCAGCCCGTGACTTTTTAACTTGACTTTACTTTTTCACAGCCAGCATTTGCCTAACCTACAGAACGAGAAGCTGCAACAGATATTTTACTCTTTGTGTGTCACTGTGGATTTCTAGGTCATTGCCAGCGCTGTTCATACCAAAAGAGGTGTGGAACTGTTATTCAAAAGTTGCATTTTGTGCTTGAATCTCAAAGTGGCTTAGTTTTAAAATGTTTCAATATAAATATCACCAAATGGATCTCCCCCCCCACCGGTTTCGGTAACGGTGGCCGGTTTCATTGAAACTAAGCCTGTTACGCAAGAGTTATTTTATAGTACCAATGATGATGGCTCTGTCTAGTAATAAATTAACAGTCAACTCTGGTATATTACTGGTACTCTGGTATATTTGCTAGTTTATTTTCGGTAATGTATTCCGGGCGCTGCGTAGGTTTAATAGGCGATTACGAATCATATTGACACTTAGCTTTACTCTCATAACTTTATTATGGAGATGGCCTTCGATGTCCCAGTGACGCCCTTGAGACACTCCTAGCGAGCTACCGCGACCGACAAAAATGCTATTACTATATAAACTCATTCCTTTAGCGGCTGACTGCGTTGCAGTGGCATACAGCAAAAAGAATAACTTTTAAAGAACTAAAACTCGACAACTAAAACACGTTCTAAAAAGTAAGAAAGAAGAAAATACAGTGAAATGGACATATTTAAACGATAGCCGTGGTCGTATGCCACTACCTAATGTATTCAATTACTATAGTTATTGATGTAATAAAAGAGGCATATGACCACGACTATTCTTGAAACCATTTTAAAAAAACTTATTATAGTAGTCGGGTCTTAGTTGTTTAAAAGTTATTTTTATTTTAATCATTTTAGGGCTATCATACTCTTGAGAAATTTCTCGATGTAAGGTATAATTATTCGTTGTTTTATATTCAATATGGTATTGAAGAGATTGAATGAATTCTTGCAATTAGCAGGTGATTACATTACTTGTAATAATAACCCACACGGGTTTTATATTAATTCCCACGGGAATTAGAAATTAGAAAAACAATAATTAAAAAACATGCCTTATTCATCATTTAAATGTTAAAATTTAGTCTTGGTCCAATACCACAACACATTTATAAAAAGTCAACACACAAAGTATGAAACGCCTGTCTTCCAGCTTCATTATCAGACCTTGATCAAACTTAATCGTATTCCCAAGCATATTCTATTTTTCTAACGAGACTAATTGAGGACGTTTTTTCTTCCAGTTTTCCACACGTTCGCTGGAGCCGTCTTTTGGGCTGCTATTCAAAGACCTGCTGGATGACCTGGGCGTGAAGACCACGGGGGCTTCTTTCATCGCCAGTACCTTGGACTCCGTCGTAAATTTCTCGGGCTTCTTCGTGGGGCCCGTTATCAAGACGTTCTCGTATAGGAAAGTGTGCGTGTTCGGTTCATTTATATGCGCACTTGGACTGCTATTCACTGCCCCAGCCAATAGCATGGCACATATTTTAGCTACGTACAGTATATTTGGAGGTGAGTAGCATTTATTAATTTCAATACCAGTCCTTTTATTTTTATGATGTTTCAGGGGCAAGCGAGCAGACTGGTTACTTAATGGAAAGCAACTGCCGTCGCCAATGGATACTCATAACATCCGAAGAGTTGCAAGTGCTTTGCCGGCCTTTATGAGGGAATAGGGATAGGGGGATTACGGGAGTTGGGCCACCGGTAAACTCACTCACTAAACGAAACCCAGCACAATGCTGTTTCCCCCCGATCGAGTCGGCCCATTCGTACCAAAGCATGGCTCTCCCACGGCAAAGCAATCTGCAGGGTGCAGGTTCGAACCTCGAGTGCGAACCAAAGGTCTTACCCACTAGGCTACGGACGCTCTAAAACGTGGTTAGATGCTATGTGGTTCATAGGCACTATGGTTAATTGTAATGACCAGTCACTCACCGTGACACGTCGAGACCTACCGAGTGCGAGTGTAAATGGGTGCACTCGCCTTGTCTCGCCTGTCATCATCGGGCATAGTCTCGCCACGAGACTCTCGCCTGAGAGAGAAGAGAAGCCATAAGCTTTTCGCTTCAATCCATATTTATTTCGTCTTGTCTTATCTTAATCGAGGACGAAATATTGCGCAACTATACCGCATACACAATGTAGGTATATTTATTGCGAAGGGGTAAATATCTAAGGCGCGGCTTACTACCAAATACGAATACCAACCCCCCGTTGAGTGAGTTGATTAGTCGTTGATACAATAACGCGTTATTTTCGTTTTTCGTCGAAGCATCGATTAGCTTTAACTTTCACACTGTAACTTAATGAAGATTTTAGTATTAGCCCCATACATCTAGCAAGGACGCTGCCCCCTTACGACTGAGTTAAAATTTATTTAGACCCACAGAAAACTTTAGCGATGATTTGATGCTCAGAAGTCGTCTTAGCGTCTTTTTGCACGTGCCGTGTAGTGTCTATGTAACATACAAGCAGTGGCGTAACTACAAGGTGGCAAGCCGGCAAAAATGCCACGGACCCCCAGCCGGAAGGGGCCCCCGATCAGCCCTCCTAGACAAGTGGCAAACGATTATATTTTACAATAATCGCTTGACGTGTTTTTGTATTGGATTGACATAGTGGAACTGAAAGGAATTTGCCTGCCACTGCCACGGGCCTCGAACGGTATAGTAACTATACCGTTCGAGGCCCCTGGCAAATTCCGTGGCGTAAGCCACTGCATACAAGTCCATACACTACATACTGAGACGCCGTGTTTAGAAGTATACTAGCACGGACGACGCACGGTCGCCACACAGTAGCCGTGCCATATGTAAGCTCTTAGTTGCGCTCACAAAAGAAAAGTAGTATTATGCAGCACAGCGACACCCATAAGCATGTGAAAAGAAGCTTAGAATAAAGATTAAGACTGACAGAATTGTAGTTTTCTATTTGTACAGAGTACAGACACAAAACTACTAGGTACTACTAATACTTCCAAGCGAGAAGCTAAAATATTGGCTTTCGTCCAAAAATCATCACCGTGTTGACAGTACAATGGCTATAAGTGTTATAAGATAGACAGCGGCAGGTAATAATAAAACTAATTTACAGCTAAAAAACTACGCATTACATGTATAGTCTGGCTAATGGGTATTATGAGTTTAACCTAGCATTTATTTTTAATTGCAACACTATTCTGATGCATAACTAATACGCACACTACAATACGCACTAAAATATTTTGACGTGACACGATAAATTCTTTGTTTTTTTTTTAATAAAATTTAATGGCCTGATAACGAGACATTTATGCCAAATTGTAGTCTGTCACTAAATTCAGAACAGATTAAATTTTTTAATAGCTTCTCTTCACGATGGATTTAAAATTTTCAGGACGATAACTAGTAATTATAATACTGCTATTGTAAATTATAAAAATGTAACCATATTTTACAGGTTTCGGCGTAGGTCTTGCGTCAGCGTCATCCTTTGTGTCCCTTAACCACTACTTCTCCAAGAAGCGCGGTCAGGCCGTAGGTTTGTCAATGGCGGGGACGGGCTTCGGTCTGATGGTGATGCCTCAACTGGTGCACCATTTGCTGGAGATCTACAACTTCCGAGGGACAGTGGTGATACTGGGCGCCCTGGCCTTCCACGCGGTATTGGGCTCGTGTCTACTCCAGCCCATAAAGTGGCATCTCAAGGAAGAGCCGGTGGATTGCGAGATGCAGCTAGTTAAGGTTACTACTATTTTGTATACTCTAATACATAGTAGTCACATGTAGATTGCTCTAGTAGAGACTTCGTTTTGTAATAAGAAACTAGAGCCTGTTTTGAAAATTGCCTTAAACGTCTCATCGATCAGCGTTTTCACATGATCCGATCGGTATCAAGCGCAGAATGCCGATCCGATGTTGGAGGACCTGTGTTTCACATTGGCTGGTCGGATATCGAACGAATAGCGTAAAAACGTCGTAGAGTGTATAGAGCGTTTCTACATTCATTATAGTCAACATAGTTAAACTGTAACGCACGACCTATCTTGGAATTTAGTCTTTATAGAGTCTTTATAGCCGACTGACGCAGGAGCACGAACTACCATTGTAACTCTTCCCCGGCTCGCCGCATTCATACCCTAGGCGCGGTATAGCGCTTGTGGTCTCTATCAAGCCGCTTTTACACCAACACCGTCAACCGAAAACTGTGATTGTTTCGGCCGGATAAATTGCTACTTTATGACATAGACTACAGGTTTCATTATCCTCTACGGCTTTCGCTAGAAAATGAAACTTATAGCCTAGATCATGAAGATGCATTTCATCGGGCCGAAATAATCTCGTTTTCGGTTGACAGTGTTGGTAGACAAACGACGTTACATTCTACTCCCACCATTCTACTTCCCACTTTGGTATTCCAGGAAAATATGGAGGCTATTCACGAGAGCGATGAAGAAGGGGATGATAAGTTCGAGATAAACCCGCTGGTCAGTCATCCCATGCCGAAGCTGACTCCGCAACGGTCTCACGGCAACATGAACCATCCGTCGGTCAGAACCGTCGGGCTGCCGCGGGCCAAAACATGCGATAAACCTTTACAAGAGTTCGAGAGACACTCAAAGTTTGAGCCGAGCTTAACCACCGCGGCGTCAGTGGGCGCCATGCAAAGAATAACCTCCACTGGCAGCATGAGCGAAGCGGCCAGGAAGAGAAAAGTATCTGTGATATCGAATATATCTAATATGGACTTCACTGGGAGCTACTTGCAGTTGTATCTGGATGTGAGTATGTTTTGTTACCTCTCTGACGGTTTTTCATCCGCAGGGCTATCATGTTTCTCGCGATAGCAATGATAGGGAATATGCATGATTTTTTTTCTTTATTTAAATAAATCTATCGTTAAAATTATTTCATGTGATCAAGACAAGAAGAGTTAAGCCAGAAAACATGTCGAAATTTTTTTCTCTTTTTGCGTATACTAGGCGTATAAAACGTATGTCATATTTAGCTGTTTGTGAGAGTTTGCGATGCCAGGAAATATAAAATCCTTTCTTTAGGCACTATGCTCCAGAAAGGCCGTTAATTTAAGGGGTATTGAGAGTGTAGGAATATGCGTGGTGGCAGGAAGATCTTCCGACCGAGCGAGGTATTATGCCCGGCCAGGCCAAAGCCCACGTGAAACATGACAGGTGTGGTATATATGCGGCCGAGCTTCGAAATCTTTGATAGCGTGACGTAGGACTATGGAGCTTAATGTTGGAACCGCCACCACGGTATTGTCCTATAGCCCTTAACGTTTTATACTTCCGTATCAATGTCAAGTCTTTAATTAAATGCAATTCTTTATGCGTATTATTTGAAAAATACTTGAGCATAAACTATTTTCAGACAGCTGAAGACGACGCGTTGCAAATGAAAGCTATCAAGAAGACGGAACCGGTGCAAGAGAAGAAAGAAGAAAAGATCGGATTCTTTAGAAAGTTCATGGCGCTTATGGACCTAGATCTGCTGAAAGACTGGTCTTTTCTAAACCTACTGCTCGGTCTATCGCTGTTCTGGAGTGGGGAACTCCAGTTTAGGATGTTGACGCCATTTTTTATTCGCGGTCTGGGGTACAACGAGAATGATACTGCTTTCTGTCTGACCATGACGGCTATCACCGACGTTGGCGTTCGACTGATTTTGCCGCCGATTTTCGACAGGACCACCATAACTAAGAAGATGATATTCTTCGTGTCGGCGTTCTTTTTGGCGGTGACGAGGTCGGGTGAGTCTTTAGTAACTTTTTAAATTCTAATTAATATTAATAGAGGTCGCCCTGTGTCGTAATTCTGTACCAATACAGAGCAAGATATCGGGAAAACGTATTTCTAAAAGCTTTAAATTTATAAAAAAGTTTTAAATTTAGGAAAACGTTTAAAATTATACAAGAAAGTTATAAAATAAAAATTAGATGATGGGAATCAAACCCGGGCTCCTCCGAACTTAAGTCAGCGTCCTAGCCATTAAGCCAAGCTGCCGATAATCTGCATGTCGAACTTATCAATCTACTATCATGAACCAAATTAGAAAAAAACATATTTATCATACTGGAGCCACTCTTAAATATTTATTTTATTTTGTTTTTAGTATTTGTTGTTATAGCGGCAACAGAAATACATATTCTGTGAAAAATTAATACTACACGACTTCATGGAATTGTTAATGAAATCTGATCTGTCGGCTGGTTTGACATTACGCGACCAATATACTTAGATCAGTAATCTGGCTTTATTTCAACCTCTCTGTTTGTACATTGATCTTTAACGTTTTTGCTTCTTTGTAGAATTGCCAAAGGAAATATATGAGAATGACATAACGCTTTCTATACATTTTGTTTGACGATTCTACAAAGAAGCGAAAACGTTTAGATCTCGGCTAATCCATCAAGTAGGTTTAAAAGCAACGCAAAAAGGTGTGGTGTCGGAGGTATTTATGATTAATAGGTATTATCAAACAAGTCAGCGCTGCTATCTATTGAGAAGGGATTATATTCGTTCGAAATTAATCTTTTATTGTTCAATTGTTATTAATCCTATCGACCGAATTGTTACTAAGCTAACCGTTAAATTATTATCAGAAGACCTGGTGTCAAGTTTTTATCGAGTTGATACTGCAATCATTATTTATTTTGTAGATTTCATAATAGAAAATTCTGAGAAAGCTTATTCAAATCGCTTTAAAAAAAATTATTTAGATTTTTAACTCCAGTGAAAGATTTATTTCAAGTGACGAATAAATGGTTCGACAAGAGGAATACTACATCCTTACTTGAATACTGGCGTGAAACTCACTTACTTAGCGTTACGTTCAGTGAGTTTACGGTCTAACTCCCTAACCCCTATTCCTATTTACACGGCAACCCACTTGTAACTCCTGCAAGTATCCATGGAGGAAGGAAGTCGCTTTCCATCAGGTGATAATAATAATTGTGTTTGTGTTTGTCACTGAATTCTTCGTAAACCTCTGGACCGGTTTTGCTGAAATTTTTTGTGTGCATTCAAGGGGACTTGAGAATTGTTTAGATTCACAAATTAGCACGGCAGGACAACGCCATCGTGTTCGCTAGATTCATCAAAAAATGTCTAACAAACGATTTCACATTTCCAGTCCTCGCTGAGCAGACAGAATGGGTACCTCTGATGGTGTGGCTGTCGATATGCGGGTTCTTCCGTGGAATGTGCCTCAGCAACTTCACGCTGACGATATCCGAGTACTGCCCGCTGGAGAAACTGCCGGCAGCCTTCGGCCTGCACATGGTCAGCAAGGGCCTGTTGGTCGTCATGATTGGCCCTATCATTGGTGAATATTTCATTATTTATATTAGCATTTCCAATGAATCTATTAGGTCCTCCGCTGCGTCAAGTGTGTCCCCGCGACGGATGGTCACTAGCGTTCTTTGAACGCAACGTGCATTAGACGAGTCATTAAAATATATGAAAAAAACACCCGTAGCTTAACGCAGCGAAGCCTTACCGTCATATCTGAAGTTTAGATTGTCAAAAGTGGTAAGTGATACTTCTTCATGACGAAACCTCTGAACTCATTTCGCCGAAATTTCGTATTAGGATTATCCTGAAAACTTTTTATCTGTAAAAATTTTTAATTTGGGGTTTGCACTTTAACATATATTTGCATATGTTTTTGTTTCTCACCTTTGGATACGGCTAATCAAAGTTCGTGAAATAGGCTAGCTTTGTGTAAAACTGTGGGCTAGAAACATGTTTTTCTGCCTTCCTTTAAAATCTTAAATTAGATTAAATATTAAATGTATATTATGAAGTAATAGAAAAACATTTGAACTCAAACATGATAATTTCATTTTCAGGTTACGTTCGTGACTACACCAACAGCTACGCGACGTGTATTCACGTACAGAACGCCATGATCATGTCGTGCGTGCTCGTCTGGGGCGTGGAGTACGTATTTGCGTTCACGCGCAGACGCAAGGTCGTGCAGATTTAGTGGGGTTATATCTGGCCATCGGCGGCTAATTTGTGGCTATCAGCGGCTAATTTGTGGCCAGCAGTGGCTAATTTGTGGCTGGCAGTGGCTAATGTGTAGCTAACAGTGACTTATACGAAATGTGAGTTCACTCAGTAGAGCCGGGGTACCAATTTCATGAGTATTGATTTCGAAGATGCGCTATTCAAAGAATCGGAAACTTCGTGCGACATTAAACTCTAGCCGCGCTAAGCATCTACCAATGGTCGCACGTAAATCAGGAGCCGTTCTCCGACACTGGCCGTGTTCGGTAGCGTTTTTGCATGAGTGCATGCGTGCGCAAAACGTTTCATACGCATTCGCTGTCATGACAACGTCACAAAATGTAGTCTGCGACGGAAAAAAATTCACAGCGCATGCGTCAAAAAACGCTACCGAACACGGCCACTGCCACTGTTTTGAGACTCAAACGAACGAATTGGAATGCTGTGTCCTACTATAACAAACGTAAAATAACGTTGTCAGAGTCGGACGGCAACATTCAGTCGAGTCCGAATATTAGAATGTGCCAATGAGCTCCTGGCGGTAGGTAGGTAGCCTGCTAACTGTAGTTATAGCTATATTTTTATCGTTACAACATAGTGTACACTAGCAAATTCCATAGTTCCTTAGAAAGTGACAAATTACTCTTACAATATTTTATCATAGTACATATTAACAATAAAATCATAATTAAGAAATCAATATTTTTGTTAGGAATGGTACCCTGGGAAGTAGTTTGGCTGTATTTGTACATAAGTATCTTGAATATTTAGACTTCTATATTATTTTTATATAACTATTAACGATATACAAGGTAACTAGAATCATTGTTTTGTGACTTAATTTTTGTAAAGACATACAAAGTATATTACTTAACTTTCTATTGTTACATTTTCGATACTGTTGTTACTATCGTATTATAGATTAACCTACTAAAAATATACTACCTGAAAAATAGAATGTCAATTTCAAAATCTTTTTTTAAGTTGACAACACCTAAAATATTATTTTAAAATATTTGCATACTTATTGTATTTATTATAACGTCGTTTTGAGGTAGTATTCGATATAATTGACTTTTTTTATCTTAAGATTAAAGTTGTATTCATAATATTTTGTAGTAAGATGTTAGATTTTAGTTGAATGTTAGATCGAATGAGTTCGAAATTTAAAACCAATTTTATTGTATAACTTGAAATTATAATGAATTGTATTGTTTTAAATAATATTAAAACGATGTATGCCTTAGGCTGATTACACACGAACGCGGCTGTGTACCCTAAGTGCTAGAGCGCACCACTGACTTTTTAACCGACTTCCAAAAACGAGGAGGTTATTATGTTCGGCTGTGGATATTTTTTTTTTATTACCATGATTATCTTTTTTGTCAGTGTCTATTAAATACCCCGTGTTTAAGTGCGATACGATGTGCCTTTTTTCGTGCATGCGGTTGCCGTGCCGCGTACATGTGTAAAGTTCTCGGTTTACTGCGGGGTAGTTCTTATGGTGAACGCACATTAATTAAATTTTTTTTTTGAATTTGATATTGAGCGATTTGAGCGAATCGGACGATTCGGCGCGGGCAAGTTTGCGAGGTTCCATGACATTTTATTTCAAATTATGGACAAATTCTAAAAAATGTTGTTTCCTTCAGCCTGTCCGTGTGTTAACAGCCTAAACTTGCGGCGGTATGAAGAGCCATGACTTTAAAAACTCTATTTTCACCATATTTTGACAATTTTGTAACGAAAACTTTAATCGAAGTCTTTCCAATAATAATCGATATTTTACCGCTCATATCTGTTTAAAACTTGTTATCGGTTGAATTGTTTTATATTGTAATTATAAGTAATGATAATATAATACTTTTTATGACAGACAGCTCTTGCGAATTATACTTAAGGCTGTAATAATATATTTTCTAATCTAGACGTTTGTGGAAAAATACAAGATCCAAGAGTTCCTTTTATTCAAGCAGAACTCGTCTTCGAATATTCTTCTAAAATATTCGCGTTTCTTCTAGATTCGAAAAATATCGTTCCAGCCCAAGTGAAAGTATTATTACTTTCAATTTTATTTGGTATTATCTTTATTAAGTTCTCTTACTTGGACAATCCTCTGTTTCATCATTATGAGAAAAGAGTCGTGTATTTTGACGAATATTATTATAATAGTGGCAAAGTAGTGTTGGCGTATGTACTATCAAAAAAGTATATTCGTAGTTACTAAGCGGACCTACATAATTTCGACCCAGTCGACATATCACGACAAACATTCAATTGACATAATGATACAAAATAACGTAGGACCGTTATCTGCCAATGAATCAATTTCTTCTTTTTACCATTGAATAAATTGATACATATCCAGTTGACGGATGGTCGTGATCTGTCGGCTGGGTTTGACATAACGCGAATAAGTGACTATCGTCCGCTCAACTTCTCTGATAGTACATCTACTATAGCTAGGCCAATTTTAAACCTTATTGCTGAATAATAAAGCTTAAAACTGGTATAGCTGTCATTTGTACATACATTAAGTACTTATTTTTATTAATGTACTTATCAACGGCGTTTGATGTTGACTGAATACTGTTAACGCATATTGTTGTAAACTTTGTATAAACTTTTTATAAAAGATATAATATTTTAAATCAATTATTTTATAACTCGAAAGTAATCGTTTACTTACATCTGTTATGACATAAAATACATATTATATACAAATAATCTTTTTTTTTTTTATTTTATATTTTGACAAGAAGCGATAATAAGAAATATTGGACGAGAAAAAAACGAAAAAAATGTTATAGGGCTTTGTTGTACGTCATTATCGCCTTGATTTTTTTACATAAATGTGGAAGTATAACGCTTTTTTTAAATATAAATAATTATGTTATTAATACCTGCCTGGTTTTACCAACCGTCTCCTATAAGTTTCAATTTTGTTACACACTTTTGCATTGGCTTAAGCCATTATGCTAAAGGTTTCATTATTAACAAGGAAACATTTAGCGTAATTTATAAAGTGATAATTTATTTCGTGCCGTAGGAGTGGAAACTGGAAGTGGAATCTTTAAGGCACCTAGGGGACACATGTTAGAAGGAGGTTCTTTGTCAGATAATGAAATCGGGCATAACAATATACAATAAATCTAAAATAAAATCTTACATTTATTACTTACGAAATATCATGCATTTCGTTGTCAAGTGTATTTAACATTATTTTTTATTAAATGACTTTTATTCACAATTATAATTCATTTTTTTTTACTACAAATCGAAATATTTTCGATTAAAATTTTGATGACTGTGTTAAACAAGTCGCTACATTTTTTACTGAGTCTAACATGATTTTTATTTTGTTTAAAATCGCACGACCTGTCCTCTTAACATAATTGTAAGAATATTATTTTTTATATTTAATTCGCCTTTATACTAAGTTCCATAATGTAATATCTTAACCATAGTATTTCTTCGTTTTTTTTTTCATAAATGAATATAAAGACGAATCATATTATACTACCTTTTAGTATGATGTAGTCTTTAGTAGTAGACAGGTGGTTTAGAATATTATGTAATATCAATTGAATGTGCGACAGCAGTAGGTGTAACTGCGGCGACGCGTTACCTCACGTTTCACGTCACTACTGAAGTGACGTATCGCGTATTGCAGTGCAGTGAAGTGAAGTGGCTTAAAATTTAAAAAAGAAACTTTAAATCATAAAAATACTTGTAGTAAAACGGAATAATTTAATTTGTTTTTTACAGCCTGGCAAAAATAGGGGAAGGTGACAGCTGGGACTAACCTTATAATAAAATAACATGAAAATATTTACACTGTTTTTAAGTAATCAAGATTAGCTATCACTTTCTGGAATATTGAAAGCGTCTCACGACAGAAAGGGACATCCAACCTTGATAAGTTGAACACTGTTTAAATATTTTTAGAAATAAAGGAGCAAATGTTTTATTTATATCATTAAGAAAAACCTGCTGTCTTTGAAAACACGCTCATATTTTCCAAGCTGTACATAATATTATATCTTGTGCAACTGCATTGAATTTTAAATTTTTACCCATTGCAGTTTCTAGTATTTTGTTTTTACTGTCAAATTGTATAGAAAACTTAAGACTCCTGTAAATTGTACTTAAAACACATTTTTGTCTATGACAACACCGTATTATATCTCTATATGTATAAGAGCCTCACCATACTAAGCGGATTTGGCACGGAGTGAAGCGAGTGGGCGAATGACATTGGCAGTAATTTGCCTGAAACTAATGTCAATGTCATCCGATAACTCACTTCACTTTGTACCAAATCCGCTTAGTGTAGAGGGGCTATAAAGCAAAATGTCCGTTTTCACCAACCGCTTCTAAACGCTAACTAAAGTAATCAATTTTGACATAACTATGGTTGAATCGTTGGCACAAAACATCATATACAAAGTCAAAATTTGCATCTTTCTTTCGTCTTTGGGTGCGGATAGGCCTCACTCAGAAGTTATTAGTTTTGCGATAAAAAGTTTTAACCATTAATGCTTATAGATTTGCTACGCAGTGTTAAAGTAAGGTTGGTGAAAACGCTAGAAAATCTTACCTTTTCTGTCTTCCACAAATTATACACTCCTGTAGATATGTACGTGCTTTTCGATGTGATTTTAGCGACCAAAATTTTTTGATAGACATTGTACTAGTATATATACTATTATATAGATAGTCATAGTGTAAAATAGTGCATGCGTTGATATTTCAAAGTGCATTTCAGTACAATTTCAAACACCTCAATATCGTGCTAAGGGACGGGTATTACTTATGTATCATTTAATAGAGAGTTTGACATAAGGCTTCATTAAATTAAACTTTAATCATCATTAAACGTCCCTAAGTGCGATCGTGAGGTATTTAAATAAAATAAAGCACTAATTTTTTATGAAGCTAACTTTTACTTTAGCTGGAGAAACGTACGTGTGTGTAGGTAGTATACCTTTAGATAGTTCAATTCAGTTGTGCGCACGGACCTATGTGTGGGTAAGCCTTGTTAACTTGGACGACGCCTGCCGCGTCACTGCCACAATGAAACTTGTGTAAGGCACAAGCGAACACACACACAGGACCACGCGCACAACTCAGTTGCACTATCTGTAATGTATTTTCTAGCATATTATGACACCTTTTAGAAATATCTAATTAAAATTCAAAGACTAATACATATAATATACTTGATATAGATAGTAACTATTTAAATATTATGACACCATTTAAAAAAAAGTTATAAATTAAATGTTTTGTATAAAACCGCTGTGTAGTTAAATTTCAATGAACATAATTTTTTTTTCTACAAAGGTTCTATAAACTTTATAGATTAGGACCTCTTCTCAGATCTTATTAAGTTCAGTACTATTATGATTCAGAAATTGGTTGCCAAAGAAATAATTATTTTCTACAGTTTTTCTATAACATTAAATATCAGTAACATAAAATAGCGTGCCAACTTAAAGAAAAACTATTTTTTATGAACTCTCCTTAACGTGTAAGGATTCATTTAAGTTACAAATTGAATAATAAAATTGATTGTTCTTTATTACTCCGTTGAATTGTATATTAGTATTATCCCTTTTCTATTTAGTTTTCGTTTAAAACGTTTCATACTGAAATTCTTAGGAAAGACATATCATGTATCAAAACACCTATACAAACCCTCCCTTAACAGTATTTAGAATATAAATTTTATTACATTTGATCCTGTTTTCATAACAAGAATATACTAGATACAAGATAGACTAGTAGATCTA
Source organism: Cyclargus thomasi (assembly GCA_026546445.1). Taxonomy (NCBI): domain Eukaryota; kingdom Metazoa; phylum Arthropoda; class Insecta; order Lepidoptera; family Lycaenidae; genus Cyclargus; species Cyclargus thomasi. The sequence continues at coordinate 14,232 of JAOTAV010022911.1, forward strand.
CTGAGATATCTAGATGGTAAAGAAGATAATGAAAATAAGGGCTGGCTGAGTGTTTTAATTCTCACAGCGAGGAAATTAAAATGTTTAAAGAATCGTTACAGCGCACCTAGCAGCAAAGACAGTAACTTTGATGCATTCGCTCAGGATTGACGTTATGGTTCATTAACTCTGTCAAATTTCTATGCAAACCACGATAGTCAACAAGTGACAACACAACACTTCGTTGACAATCGCGTTTTGTATGAAAATGACAAACTTTTGACGGAGGGTTAATGAAACATCTCGCGAATCTTGAGCGAATTCACAATATTTCGATGCCAAAATTTGTTGTGGTTAAACGACTGTAATTTGGTACAAAATTTCATATAAACGTCGTGTTAAATTCCGTGCCAAGTTATTTTGATCCGCGTACTTACGGTGACAAAACTCTCACTCGATTTGGTTGACGAATAAGTGAATGACAGTGTCACAACGTATGCTCTGTCGGCGGCACTCAGGGACGACTTATTATTGATTAATTAAATTATGAATAAGCTTCTATGTAATAGAGTTAAATAATTAGGTACAGTTTAGATAATATTTGTCTTTGAGGGTTGCAGTATAATATCTTGCGCTGAAACAAAAATTTTGTTAAGGGGTATCTGACAGTGATAATAGAAGCAAGAGTGAAAATTGTTAGGCAGTGAAAAAAGTGAGTATTATTGTTTATTGAAAGTTAGGTAGACTTTATTTAAACTACATCGGAAATTTCGTAAATGTGGGTAAAGTTAATTTGCCATAAATTGGCACAAAAGTTTTAATAAAATGTCAATAGATTTGTATTAAATGCTAAGTTATTTTGCTTCGACCATAGATACTGCGTTACGTGCATTTGATTACTTAACGAAAAATGTAACTTAGTGACCGTGTAAGTTGAATTGTATTTCTATACTTCTTATAATTTTGGAACAACTCTCACTGTAACGCGACGCGGCTCTGATACTTTCAGCGCTGCGCGGTGCATTTATAAATTCGAAAAGTTATCTTGTTTCCAAGATTATAAAGTTCAAATTCGATTTTAAAGTTGCAGTGTCATATCTCGTGACGGTGTGAATTGATTTCATTTGCAATTGTGTTATAAGAGGCATTTTGTAAAATTACAAACATATTCTATTATTAAAATACTTATTGGTTACCAAGGTTGTTGTTTGATTTGTTTTGTTCCAATATTTATAACCATTTATTTATCGCCATTTCGTCAAATTCAAGGAATAAAAGAATAACTACACAAAAGATTGTGGAGTGTCTTTCCCTAAAGTCACAACTCCCACATAGTTTTATTTAAATACAGCTGTTAGTGATATTTATAGTCAAATATTTATTTCCCAGGCTTTATGAAGTCACTCTTAAATGTAACAATTATCAAGTTTGTATATTCTAATCTAAGGGTATTTTGATACTATTGAACCCTTATATATGCTTCATACAAAATTTAGATCATCATCTCATTTATTCTTTAGTTAATTATAATTAGAATAAAGTATTTATGAACGTTACAACTGCCTAACTTTATCGTTCTTGAGATATGGTCTGGAGAGAGATACGACATCGAAGTCTTAAGTCATTTGTCCACTGCCGCCGTCAACCGAGCACGAGATTATTTTGGATCGTTAAGATGCCTATCATGACGTAGGCTACATTACTCTAGCATCCATGTTGTCGCTGCTTAGTAGTGGCGTAGAGTATAATGAAACTTGAAGCCTACGTCACAAGGAGGAACTTATCGGGCTGATATTATCTCGTTCCCGGTTGCCGGCGGCGGAGGTCAAACTGCCTTAGTAAAAGGGTCCCGTTTTTATTTGAATTCAAAACCCTAAAAATGATTACATCTATCCACAATCACATCAAGACTCAAGAGATGCTGATAAGGTCTTTATATTATTTATCTATGTATTAAAGTATTGTAAAAAGAGCTCGACTCGTCTGGTATACAAGACAAATATTATACCTAATAAAACACCACGACACAATTATACATAATAAAGCACCTTATCGTGCAAAAATTTCAAACAGATTTAGTATCACATGCGTACACACGTTTATGAATTAATTAAATACGTGTTTGAATAATCTCAATCAGATGGTTATCTATTTTAAGCTTTTATGATGCCACAAGAAAAAAACAAAAGCCCTTTTGAAACTGGTTAAATGATACTAGAGCAAGGTCGCGTCAATCTCTGGTTTTTTTTGCAAACTCACTCTTATCTTCTAAACAAATTACTATTATTATATGTATTTGTCTTTTTTGAAAACTCAAGGCCTTTGTATTGATTGTAGATTATTAATACATACTGTATTATTTCAGAGCGAAGTAACCACTCGTCAGGATTTTAAATGTCCGTTGTCCAGCAGCATACGGCGTTCTCTCGGCATTGTCGGCCTAATCACGAGGCTGGGTACCCGTCAAAGCGCATTCCCTAGTTTCTACAACCAAGTTAGAAGGCAAATTTCACCGTTGGATAGGTACATATAAAAAAAACTAATTTCTTCAGACCATCCGTCATGTACCTGTGGGGGGGAAAGAAAAATTGTGACATGGTGCGACGGGGGGAAGGGGGGATTCTTAGTTTTGTGACATCGCATTTCAAATGTTTTAAATTTAATCTCGAAATTCGAAATATGGGAGTAGTTTATATGTTAAATTGGAAACCTGTGAAAGGGGGGGGGGGGTGGCCCACCACACGTTCCCATTTCCCACCACTGCATCTCTTGCATCGCTAGGATCGGCAGCGGTATCCAACCACGAAAACCCTTTGAATATGATCTCAGGAAGCGAGGGAGGAGGAGGAGCTGTCTTGGGACCCGCCAAGAAAATAATCAGAAAAAAATAGGAGTAGGAAATATCAGTTCTGAGATTCAGTGTTGTAGCGTGGGCAGGGGGGCCGGCCCGGGCGGCAAACAAGAATGCATCAAAACCCATTGAAATATATAAGACTATCTGCACTGGCAGAACAAAGCCCAAAAAAGTTAACAATTATATAAAAAAAAATTAAGGGGGCCACAAATTTGTTCTCCGCCCCGGAAGGCCGATGCTACGCCACTGCTGAGATTATATAATGAAACCCGATATGTACAAGTCATAGCTAGTGGGTGCGGGCCCAAATTGTTGGGCTTAGGGGGTATTTCTAGGGATTAGCGTTACGAGGTTTCCCGCTATTAACGGTTCAAATGATATTTAGACTAAGTGGATATAGTTGGGGCATAGTAACAGTTTGCTCTGTTAAGTAATGGGTATCTTTTCCTCCTATACATCATATACAATATTATGTGTTCATAGGTACCAATTTTATTTGTATCACTTACGTTAAAAAGAGCCACAGTATAATGAGTAAGCGTGCTTAGAATGGTATGGCTATGCTATCCGCAAAATTGTTTGTTTTTTTGAACGCGCTAATCTTAGGAACTGCTAGGCGGAATTGAAAAATTGTTTTTGTTGGTTAGTCCATTCATCGACTATGGACGTATAACATCACGTTGCGATCAACAGGAGCCGAGCAAAAAGTGTTCTAAAAATAGGATAGTTTATAAAGCTCAGAAGTAGTAAGCGGACGTAGATGTAGGCGACAGCTAGTTTCTTATAAAAAAACAACTGCAGTCCAAAATTGCAGTTATAAGCGACACACACACGCAAAAGAATATTATTACTTGGTTTTGTTACGTCCTGTTCATTGAGTGATATCCAATTCAAGGTAATTTTAAATGTTAATTTGATCGTATCAATAAAATGAAATATACATTAAATTTGTTTGAAAAAAAATACCTACATTCTTGTTTTTGATTACAAAAATGTGTAAATTTCGCTTTAAGTATAATCTCTAGCTCTTCGGCACATATTTTAAGGTGAACTACAACCTTAGGGTTTTTTTTATTAACAAAACTGCTACTTTTACAGTAAACTACCACATCGAAGGACCAAATGTAACGCTACTGAGTTCTAATGTTGCAATGGCAGATTGCTTCCCATCAGGTGACACGTCTGCTCACTTGCACCCTAATTTCATTAAAAAAAATAATAGTAATACAGTAATATGTATTAATATACATAATAAAGCGGTTAACTTCAATGACTATTTGTCTACCAGTGGTGCCGACATTTCGCTAGCGAATGGACGAAAGGACGCACGCGAGGATTCTCACTTCCACTATCAAGAGACATTAGACGTCTTTTCGATAGTATTCGGACGAGTCGTGTCGGTATTTTGAAATGACATAAAATAGTTCATATTATAATAAGTTATAATTTATTTTAAGTATATTTATTTATTGTTTGGTGTGTCGGAAAATAGTTGAAAATGGATGAAGCTTTCGCACATTTGGAGACGAAGAAGGAGTCTAAAAGCGATCTGATCGCCCCTGATGGTGGTTGGGGCTACCTCGTTTGTCTGGGTGTGGGATTCACATTTGTGAGTATAATTTTTTGCATTTTACATATTTGAAAAAGTGAATTCTTAATAAGCAGCTTGTTTATCGATGAATTATTAAGGTCAAACAGAATAAATATTTTTTAGTTTGTTATCTATATAATTAATTCTTATTTTATGTATCGCTGTCCGCAATATCTAAATATATCTATTTATATTTTATTTTCTTTTTAACTCTACCGATGAGCTTAAATTATGCTTTAGTAAAGAAGATGACATTTTGATATTTTAAAATTGATGAAACTAAGACGACACGTACATAATTAGGAAGAATATGTATTCGTGTTCTTTCGGCTAGATTTGATATAATGCGAATAAATTAGGTTCGCAATCTAAATATTACGAATTCACTTTCCTAATAGTACAATCAGAGAAGTTGAAAGAGATACAGACTGTGGATCTAAGTAATATGGTCGGGTTATGTCAAGCCCAGCCGACGGATCACGACTTACATGCAATTGACAAAGTCGAGTAAAGCCACCATTAAAAGCTAGTTATTATAATACTGGAATATCTTACTAAGTAGAGGCCGGGAACGCACTTACAACTCTTCTGATGTTGCGAGTATCTATGGGCGATGGTAGATGCTTTTCATCAGGTATCCCGATTGCTTGTTTGACTCCTAATTTCATAAAGTGCGAGTTGAATTATCTTGAGGGGTGCCGTACCTGTAGAGATTAAAAATAAGGAAAACAATCATATTTCTGAAAGTAAATAGCTATAACACACCACGTCGTGTAAGCAACAGCGCGATGTAGATTGTAGACGACCAGTGATGTCTATTATTAAAAAAAAAAAGAAAATGGCAAACGCTTGTTGTATGTGAGCCTTAAATATTTAATTTATTTTGTTTTTATTATTTGTTGTTATAGCGACAACTAAAGCACATAATCTGTGAAAATTTTAAGTAATTCTCTTAGCTATACCGTTTTTGAGATACAGCATGGCGACACACAGACGGACACACACATCAAAGTCTTAGTAATTGAGTCCCGTTTTTACCCTTTGCCCACGGAGCTTTGAAAATCGGGCTTTGGCCCACCTCACATCCCCACCACTGTATTTCCTGTGGTGCCAAGATCGGCAGCGGTATCCAACCACGAAAACCCTTTGATACGATCGACGTGCTAAAGCTGTCTTGGGACTTGCAACGAAATTAATCAGAAAGAAATAGGAGTAGGAAATACCAGATTGCGCACGGATCTCTGAAAACGAATTTTTCAGAGCCTTAGGGCGATTGTGACCTATATGGAATTTTACGGTCCGGCGTTCCGATGTCGTACACTTTGATATAGCAAATGTAAAAATTCGGAATGTCGGATGAGTAGTGCCTTAGTGCTTTTAATAATTATTATAATATTCTCAAAGGTTTGGGGGACGCGACAGGTAAACGTTGTTTATTGTCTTTTTGCTTAAGAATGGCGGTATGGTTCATTAACCCTCTGTCAAATTTCTATACAAAGCGCGATTGTCAACATTAAAGTAACAACACAACACTTAGTTCACGATCGCGTTTTGTATGAAACTGACAATTTTTTTAACCATACCGTCAATCCTGAGCGAATACATAATAGAGAAAGAACTTATGATAGCCAATTACTATAATAATAATAAAATCTCTAATTGCACATTAAATATATTTGACTGAAAATTGGCTTCTGGCAGTTTCTTTTAAACAACCAACAGATTATAATAAGGCGGCTTCTTGAGCTATTCACATGTTATCTTAATACCAAGCAACCAAATTGTATTTTTGCGAAAATGATTAAGCTTATTCCATTCTCACGTAAAGCTACCGGTTTGACACTGTAGTTGTATTTAAATTGCTAACAAACATACACACACACACTAAAATAAGCGACTATTAATCAATACATACTAATTTCGACGTGTAAATCTCGCATTACATTCTATCATATATTTATTTATTACATACCTTTATGTTTAAAAAAAATATATCCACAGCCGAACATCACATCATCAACATAACCTCCTCGTTTTTGGAAGTCGCTTAAAAATATTATGAACTTGTTGTTGCCCGCGACTATGTCCGCTTTAAGCTTATGAATTATCCCGTTTTTACAATGTTTTGGATTAGTGCTTGACTCCTATTGGTCGTAGAGTGATGTTATATAATAGCCTATAGTCTTCCTGAATAAATGGACAAACAAACACAACAATATTTTTTATATGAACACTTCAGCTTTTTATTATTAATATAAATATCTGCTAACTGATCATAAGTGCTATTTTTACAAAATGTTAAGCCAATTTTAGAAAACTTGACTAATTAATTGGCAATTTAAGAAATAAAGAAGAAACATTAAAACCTGTTTCAGTCGCGCGTTTCGTATTTTACTTCGTCTTTTTTCTTCCTCTTACGTGACGTACCTAATTCCATAGGCCCGTCGTGCCACCAAACCCGGATAATGTTATATTGGGTGTAACAAAACAAGGTTTTTAAGTGCCTTATATTTATCTTCTACACATATAATAAAACAGTGAAATTGGTGTTTCTTGTATAATAATCAATGTGTGTGGGGTGAGGTGGGGGTAAGGAACAGTAAGAGAACACAAATAAAAAAAAATGTTGTCTGTACGCGCTAATCTCTGGAACTACTAAACGCATTTAAATAAATCTTTTTTATTTATATTATAGGCAACCTAAATTACACTTTTATCTCGGGAAAATGTACGGTTCCCTTGATATACAACTTTACGAGCAACGAAGTTGCGGGCACCAAATAGTGTGTAATAAATCAATTAAAAAGTATTTATTTCAGTCATTATGTACCCGTTATGTTTTGAATATAGAATAGATATCGTCCCTAAGCTAACATTAATACCGCTCAAGTCGAAAATTTGCGGTTTTTACATTTTAATGCCATTGGATAGAGCTGCTCATTGCGCTTCGAACCATTAAATAAATTTTAGTCATAAGCCGTAATTTAAAAAATAGTGAAGACGATCGGCCTCCCTACACTGCGAAGTTTTATTCGTCTCCTGTAAAGTTGGGAAAAATGAATCAATGCGGCATGGTTAGCCAAAATACGATATGTAAAATGTAAACTTAAAACTCTTTTCTAAAATCTAGTAGAGGAAAGTAGTAAGGGGGTATACAGCCATAAAACCGCTTGTAGTACCACCGCACGAACAATTATTTCAATTAATTCTATATTATCTACTACAATAACCCAAGTTATAGTAGTAGATAATATGGACTTCATAGTGAAAGACGCAGTGCTAATGACTTTTTACGTAGGGTTATAATGAACAAGCGTCCCAACGTCAACTGCCGAAACCAAAGTTAAAAGAAAACTTACTCCTTTACCGCTGCTGCTGTTTTACAGCGAACTACTCTAATATACGAGTACATACACACCTTAATAAGTTAGGGTTTGCACTATGTCATTCCAAAATAAAACAAATGCATGTTTTCGTTCCAAATGTTTGACTATAAGTTTGACTGTATGAATTGACTGTTATGCAAAAACTAATATTTGAAAATCGTTTAAAAATTTCGTTAAAAGAATATCAGCAGTAGATCGTTATTCAAATTAGATTTTTTTTAAATTCATATAAAATATGAATTTAAAAAATCTAATTAACAACTAAAAAAGAATTTTACAAACCAAAAATTTAATTAGCACTGTTATGATGAGACGACCTCTGTGGCTCAGTTGGTAAGCGCGTTGGTAGCTTACGCCGGGGGTCGCGGGTTCGAATCCCGCCGATGGA
>JAOTAV010022922.1:0-22414 GCA_026546445.1 Cyclargus thomasi
ATCTCTTCCAGCAGCCCTACGGAGAGAGATAGTCTAAGGATATAAGATAGTACGCGCACAATAAATATGAAAGTAACATAGATTTTTAATACATTCGTTAGAATAAATAATACAATAAGGCTAAATATTATTAACATATAATATATAGGGTATAATAAGGCAACTAAAATAAATAAATACTATATGTATATGTAATAATGGTATTTAAATGGATTGAGATTTAAGATAGTACTCTTTCAAGCGTCTTTTAAAGACAGCGATGGTGGGACAATCACGAATGGTGTGTCTTCTAAATATGATGACATCAAAATATCAAAAACGACTAGATGTTGGTTAACGGCATTTATGCTTGAAAACGGCAGACAGTATACTACCCCTCTTTTTTTTCAAAGTATGATGAATGAATTAAGTTTCATGTTAATAACAATTGTACGAACTTATTTCACCGCTTACTGTTAAAGTTCCTGTTAGGCTATCCACAACATTTTTATCAGATTCTCCATTCAAAATCTGTCAAATAAAGTTGTATATATCAAATAAATAGACTACCTGTAAGAGGTGAAACAGACCCTTAGTGCGTTATTTTTATGAATGTTGTATATTATACGATTAACGGCGACGTTATGTTAAATAAGCTGCATACAAAGTTCATACTAAATTACGTTTTGAGAGTAAGAGATGGATAGAAAACTGAAATCACTAATGTCTTACTCATTTCGCAACAGAAATCTGTTTTTTTTTTGGCATTCTTCATATATTTTAGCCAACCATCATTATAATTCGCATTCAAAAACTTTTGTTACATTTTGTAACATATAATAAAGACTAATGAAAATATCATAAATAATATACTTAAATGTGATTCAACGGTTATACACAATTAAAATTTATTCTCATGCCCTTTATCAAATTTTCGAGCTAAAATAAATCCGCGATAACCGAAAGACAATAACCAGTACAATAAGGTATTGTAAATTAAGTAATGCTGGGCATCCTTTTAATTATCTCAATTCAACTCGCACAAGTATTCTCTATAATAAGAAAAATGAAGACCGGTCCAGCCTGAGCATAGGCGTGACAAGATAACATCAAAGAATTCTGTATGGCTTGATTTAAATAAATATCACATTGAAAACGCACTGAATAGGCTTAAAGAGGACGTTAAATACAATTACAAAAAGACTGTACGGAGAAAAAAAAAGTTGACACTTGAATACACTCAACTTAAGACCGTTGATAAATTACTAGCTGCGTGTAATTTTACACCTATTTGCGATTGTAATGCTTATCGCATAAAGCCTATCGAGTATCGTAGGGTTGGTAGAGGAACAGAGCTGAATAGAAGAGGTAGACGGCATTCAAGATTATGAGAATATATTGTAGAATGCAGATTTTACAATGTACGGTTACTATATTGCCTATACTAATTCTTAACTTCAGATATTCTCTTTCTTATGCAGAACTTCTATAATTATTTCAAGAAAATACTTATAAATCCGAAATCATCCTGCTAACTATTTAAAGTTAATGTTGCATAAAATATATGATATAAAACTAGACACCGGAATATGGTGAGAGAGTCTCAACTCTCAGCCCTGGATTCAAAGCAATTTCCAAGGCATTTTGTACGAAATTACGCGCCGTTTTACTATTTGTGGCTCGGATTCGTCTGCTGTGTCTTATTCAACTCAATTATGGATTGTTATTTAATTATCTCACTTAATGCCCTTTGGCTATGCGATAGAACATGTAAATTGTTTTGCATAGCTATCTATAGCAATTTCAGTATCTATAGCAAATCTTTCTGATTTGGTTCGAACACGAAATCTTTATGAAAATTAATAACCAGTATGTTTACGGTCCATTGCATCTATTCTTACTAAGTAGACCCTTTGCATTATAAAATGAGTTCAGTAGCTGACAGATTAAGATTTAGACGTTAGATCGTTCTTAAAATTTTGGAATTTTTGAAGTTATGCTAATTTTTGATATAGTATTTCTATATATATCTCGTGAAGCGGAATTATATGGTGTCATAATGGTACCAATATTTTTTCCATAATGCGTTGCTACGTCAATAAATTAAGAGGTTACTCTTACCAATTGAGTGTAGCAAAATTTATGCGGTATTATATTGGTCAATCGGTTATGGAAAGTGAAGTTATTTATGTGGTATTAATCTCGGTTTAATATATCATCGCTTTGGGATTCGCAAAGGTTGAGAGGTCATTAAAACGCAATATTATTACGTGATTGTTTTGATCCACTTATGAAATTATTTGAAGATTGGTAATCTCCATTCTAAAGCCTCTAAAAAAACTACTAATTTATTCGAATTGAGATTGGATTACGAATTTGAATTTGATTAACTGAATTATACATTTGAGTAAAGAAACACATGAGTGAATTTCTCATATTTTGTCTATGAAATTACACCAATTCCTTTAACTTACCTACTAATTTATCTAGCTAAGACATTTTAGCTACACATAGAAGGGATTCTATGTGCCAAATGGATATACATAAAATCCTCGTTATTTATTTGAAATCATTTTATTTGTCAAAAATTATCAACTTATGCAAAAACGTCATTTTTTAATTTGATAGCTAATTTAGTGGAAGAAGCTTAGACTACATTTTGATGCTGTTTCAATTTCTATAAAATATTCTAATATTTTACAGAAAATGTAACAACATCAAAAATTTGTCTTAATTGCATGAGTAATAGGGGAAATTGAAGGTGAACCAGTTGACGGACCTACGTCATTTGGTCATAATATGGCTCTCTTTCATTACCCTTTTTTATACATAAAAGTTAAAACAATTCATAAGTTAGTTGATGAATTTAATTTCGCTCGACGATGATTACTCTGTAGCTCAGTGGTTCAGTGTGATAGTTGAAAATTACTCAAAATGACTTAATTTAGGATATAACTAAAGTAATGAATCAAGCACAGAATACGCTTTAAACTTTCCGTCTCGTAAAAAACAATGTATTTGTAGTTTTATATCTTGCCAACAAAAACCACATCAATGAAAGCTCAAATCAATATTCAACGATGACAGACGATGAAGTAAGAAGCAGTAAAACAAATAACTGAAAAGCCGATGTTATCTCTGTAACAATTACTACAAGCAATTATTACACAATCGATAGTCCTTATTACGACAGCACATTTAATACAAATATTTATATAATTCGTGACGAAACGCCTGAACTTTATAGTATTTTGGGTGTTAAAATTACATAAACTTCCACCCATTCAAATACTTAACGAGGAAATAATATTAAAAACATACAGTTTGATTCTTATCGATATCAGAACTACAAATAAGATGAAGTGGATTGACGGTTATGTAACTGTTTGTGTACTAATTTAGTTTAACATCATTATAAGTACAGCTGTTATTGTTACATGTACGTAGACCAAGCTAGAAATAATCTTATTGATTGCTTGATGAAAGGATTGATTGGATGAATCTCGACTACTATCTGAGATAATCTTTTTTTATGGTATTTAGGGGGCAAGCGAGCATACGGATCACCTGATGGAAATTAACTGCCGTCGCACATGGACGCAAGTGCGTTGCCGCCTTTTTATGAGGGAATAGAAAATGGGAATTATAATAGGTCCCCTTATTATATTAAGGAAATTGGGCCACCGGTAAACTCACTCACTGAACGAAACACAGCATGTCGTTTCACGCCAGTTTCCTATGAGGCCGTGGTATCACACAAGTCGTGCCGGCCCATTTGCGCCAAAGCATGGCACTCCCACGGCAATGAGCATCCGTGTTACGTACTTGAGATCGGAAAACACACACAAAGAAAAGTACACGCCTCCACCGGGTTTCGAACCTGCACCCTCTCGTCTTACTACCATTAGGCCACGGGAGCTCTGAATATCACGCTCTGAGCATAATCAAAGTCTTATAAGAACACGCAGAAGCTTTTGATATATAACTAGCTCTTTCCCGCTTTGCTCTTCATTTCTTTCAATTTTCATTCCCTATTTTATACCCTCAGGGGCTGAATCTATCGAAATCCTTTTTCAGCGGGTGCCTAAGTACAGTGATTTGGGCTCCGCTCTGATTTACTTTAAGTTTTTGAATATATTTAGATAACCCAACTTAAACTTAATTAAGTACTCAAATGTAGAGTCTTTGTAGTTATTAAGCCGAGTCGAAAGAATATTGTTTTTGATTCAAATTTAATTGATTATCGATTAATTTAATATTTAAACAGTTTTTATATTCAAACTAGAAGGCGACAGCCTGTTTTCACGACAAAATTATGCCACGAGTAACGTGCATTCCGTTCTTCTTTTATTTTCAACCGACCCGACCGACAAAAAATATTTCAATACGAACCTATATATTAATTATATCGTCTGGAAGCTGACAGCAGATCCTATCTTCTGTTCATCTTAATTGCGTAACCGATCATGACATCAGAAGCACTCGAACCCAGATGTACGATTTCATACCAAGAGTTCTGGCCGTGTCTTTTGTAATGAGGTATTCAGATGTTTCGAAATACTGACATTGTTAAATATATTTCTCCGCCTGATAAGATTCTGAAGATACACGACTTAACTTTCGTTAAATTATGCTCAGGATAACCTCAGATTTATTGCTAGTAATCGCATTCCTGTTGAAATTGAAAGCAGCGAACAATGTCGAATTTTCGGATAATTCTTGCGTATTGCCATTTCATTTTTATTTATGTTGTGATTGGTAATGACATTTCGAAGGATCAAGAAAAATATTTTCATGAGTGCAATAAAAGAATAAAAACTATCAGGGAAGTTGATACAGAGCTATATTGCAAAACCGAGTAAGTTAGTCGCGTTATTTCAAACCCAGCTAACAGATTACGACTTATGGAATTGACGTATTTCGACTAAATCAGGTAGTTCCAACTGGCTCCATTTAAATTTTTTCGAAGGTGTATCCGGCTTCAACGTACGAATGATTAACATCTATTCACTAGTTTGGATATGGTCCGTGCTGATCAGTGTTGCTAAACCTACCGATTTTTCGGTTTATCTACCAAATTTGACGTTTATTTACTGAAATACCGGTATATCGGTAGATATTTAGGACCAAATATCTAGCTATTTTTCATACTTATAACGCTGCTGACGATTATTGTAAAATTAATATATGAGGAAGGCACTGCGATATAGGGCATTTACTAGGATTCGAGCATTGATGTACGAATTAGAATGCTGTTGCATATACTACAGCCTTCAAATTTAATTTAAATTCAGTAAGTGTAAGGTTCGTTTTATTTTATATGTTCAATTTTGAGAATCACAAAAAAATTTAAACTTTCGTAAATTGTCTCAAATCTCTCCATGTTTTCCCATTTTACTTATAATCAATTTCAATTGCATTGTGAACTTCGTCGGAAATAGATATCATATAGTAAAAAAGTTATAACATGTCTGTGATGTCTGATAGTAGCAACAATCCGGTCGCTAGTCGCCGTGTATCTTACTGGTACCATAAATAATCATTTGTAAAATTATGTGTTTATAATACAAAATTTTGTTGATTCTTATATAAATACAAAATCTACCGAAATATATACTGAGTTTTGCATCACTGATGACTGCTATATGGGAAATAACCCTTTATCGAACCTTTGAAAACTCGGTTTCGGCGCAACAAAGTGACAACTAGCAACTCCGCGACGGTTTCGAACGTGTGTGGCGTAATAACCATTGCTTTGAAAAGCTTGTTGTCCCACGCACGACTTCCGATATTTTCCCGGTTTCCACATGAAATATGAGCCGTCAAAAATTACGTGCTACCGACCAGCAACCGACCGCTTACCACTAACAAGGAGCTAATACTAAGCGGAGGTGTGGTATTTACTTCTTAGGGTTCCGTACCCAAAGGGTCCGTCTGGCTGTCTGTCAGTCTGTCTGTCTCCAGGCTGCATCAGAATGATATTAGCTAGAAAAATTTAAACTCTCTAGAGTTTAAATTTTTACAGAATAAGTATTTCAGTTGCAGCTATATAACAACAAATACTAAAAATAAAATAAATTTAATGTTTCAAGGGGGCTCTAATACATTAAATATAAAATTTTCTGCGTTTTCGTTCCTTTTATAACCATATCGATAAATTTGACGCGCTAATCATCAGCGGCGTACGGAGATTTCGCTTCCCAGGTTCGATTCCTACCTTGGCATTCCCATTTTTTTATTTTATGTTTTCCTTTTATATTTTTTTTATAAATTTAAAGCTTTAAAAAAAATTAAAACTCGTAGAAAGGCGTTTTCCCAATTTTTTACTTTGTACTTCCGCGAGTTCCCTTCCCTTCATGCGCGAGTCCAACTCGCACTTGGCCGTTTTTTTAACTAACTTTCAAAAGAAGGAGGTTCTGCGTTCTTCTGTGGATATATATTTTTTTATGTCCAACTATTACTTCGCCGTTTGGGAATCAATTTTCAAAATGTTTTCTTTTTGAATAGAGTATTGTTTCGATTGGGTACCAAATGTATACTACATTCACAAAAGTCTTCTTTCAAAGGAAATCCTTGGAATTACCTTTAAAAAAAAAGAACAATCTCAAGGTAGCCTCTTATCGTTAAGCCCCTCCAACTTTTAATAATAAAATCCGTCCATCGACAAATAAAAAAAAAAAACTACTTTTAGTGCACCTGACAAACGCTGTCACCTAGTTGGTGTCACAGTGCACAGTTTTTTATACCTGCTCCTCTTAGTATTAGCTCGGTGACCACTACATTGTAAACATTCCTATTTTGACAAATCTTCACAACTGCTTTCACTGGCATTGTCGTCGGACGCACTTTCGCCATATCATTTATTTACGAAACTTTTTACTCTTGTGTAACTTAAACTTTTCTTCCTTGATATTCAAGGAAGAAAAGTTTAATTTCGTCCACTTAGTTTCATTCTGTTAGTTTTTATTTGTAAGATTTTTTTTAGTTTTTTATAGCTATCTTATCCGTATTAATATTATAAATGCAAAAGCTTTTGTTTTTTTTATGATATTTAGGGGGCATGTGAGCAGACGGGTTGTCTGATGGAAAGCAATTGCAGTCGCCCATGGATACTCGCACCATCCGAAGAGTCGCTAGTGCGTTGCCGGCCTTTTTATGAGGGAATAGGAAAAGGGGATTAGGGAAGTTGGGTCACCGGGAAACTCGCTCACTGAACAAAACACAGCACAACGCCGTTTCACGCCAGTTTTCTGTGAGGCCGTGGTAACACTTCGGTCTAGCCGGCACATTCGTGCCGAAACATGGCTCTCCCACGGCGTTCTTCCGTCACTCTCTAAGAAACCTACTACGTCCAGCTGATTTGTTTTTGGCTTTGACTTGGTCGAATGGACGGAGAGTAAAAAAGTCCTCTTTTGGTCTCAGAAAAACATTATGTTCCCAAAGAAGGGTTACAACATACAAGATTATTCGTATTTTTACACGCGTATTCTATGAAATTGATTGTCATTTGGTCAAATTTTCATCTGTCGGCTGGGTTTGACATATCGGCGACCAACTTACTCGGATCCGAAATGTGGGTATGAATCAAAGTTGATTGTAGCCAGATTGCGGGATTAGTTCCCTGATAGGACAATCGGACTAGACAGCATTTTTATTTCTATCTACATATAATATAGTATATCATGTCCCAAAGATGTTTCTCGGCAACAATGTCGCACGCGGATGCGGTGAGTCCGGTCTAGCTAATTGGCGCGCAACCGCCATATCTCCGGCATGCACGGTATTTCGTGCCCACATCATTTACATATTTATACCTCTTTAAAAGCTTTTTAATAAGCAAAGCTAATAGAGTCGTATTTAATATATTTTTGCTAGACACCGCTAGGCCGCTACCAAAGGTTTTTTCGTTGAGGTCGTTGAGGTTCACACAAACATTTTTAGAGCCGCGTTACGAATAGGTGTTATTTTTTATAAGTGAACACCTATCAGTAGCAACACAGAATCTCTGTCTATAGTTTCATAACTTAAAGGGGATACAGGCGCCAATGACCTAGACCGTACATTCGGAGTTTAGGAAATCCCCCCCCCGCGCTAATAGAAAATAATTAATATACAATTAATAAAAACAATAAAAAAGAATTTGTCATTTGGGATTATAGTGTTACTTATATTGTATTTTATAAAAAATATTTCATCTTAATGCGGTTAGTTTCGTAGTGATTCCAGTTTTTTTTACAAAAAATCGATATCCACGGTGCATTTTTTTTTCTGATTAACTATAAGCTTACGGAAAAGTCCTCGCTAGTAATTAAAGTATAAAGATCATTCTATAACATATTTTTCGGGTAATGTGCGTAACGTTTTGACATACTTATAAGAGGGTAAACTTACCCCGCTGGCCCATGTATAAGCCTTAAAGGATAAGCAAAGTCGACATGACTAAAGCAGACTTAAAAGGAATATTCCGGAATTATATACTGTTTGATGGTACGCAAAAATGACTCAACACAAATGGAATTATGCAAAATCAAGTGGCATAGACAAAGACAAGATCCACAACTATGTCTTTTTTAGCTACATACGGCAAGCATCACTCGATAACAATCTCGTATGGATTAACGAAAAGATGATATTATGATGGGATAAATTAGTTAAAATTAGTTTTAAGACATATTATTGTTATTTTCTATCTTTTAGGTAAAAGATGGACCCGTGCGAGTTTCTTACGCCGGTTCTTCTCGCCGGGTTTGTTCCCGAACGGGTGGTAGGCATCGTAGTCTCGACGTTCAGAAAGTGTACTTAAAATTCTTATTTTGAATAAAAAAATTTCGATTTTGACAACTCTTTTATTATCTAATATCGATTTTCTACTATAATCTAGTAAGCCGTTATTCAGTTCTACCAGAAAGCAGAAATCTACTAAATGTGGTTACACAACAGTTGACTGGGTGTAGAGAGGCTTACCGGGCCGTGTCGCCACCCCGCGCCACGCAAAAATCCGCCCAGCCCGGCCCGTGCGCTCCGTCAAGGTGTGCGATGAAAAATCTGCCTCCATACAAATTGTATGCAGGCGGATTTTTCATCCGCCCGGCATAGTTTGCTCACTCTTAGCAGCGAACGAGTTTTGTCTAAATACCTACTCTAAATACGGTTTTGATAATATTTTTGTTTTTGAAATATTAACAAAATTAACTTCAGTCTAACACGCTACACTCGATTCGTGAGTTGAAGCTATAGGGACACGTAATTATTTTAACGCGTTAATTTAATCATCAATAATCATTTAACTAAATGTCACATTAATTTAAAACTATTACAGTAAAAGGCTACTTTACCAGCTATAACAACTAATCTTTTTATACCACGCTATAAAAAATTTAAGTTCAACAAAAGTAAACGTCAGTTTCTTTAACTTAATTAAACAAATATTTAATAGAATCAGGCGTTACTTTGCGGAAAACCATAGCTTCAAGTTTAGTAAATTAAGAATTTTAGCAATATTCCGCGAAAATTGCTATGGATTTTTAAATTCGAAAATTTTTGCGGAATATTGCTAAAAATCTTAATTTACTAAACTTAATTAAACAAACTACTTGCTATGGTTCAATTTGAGTTGGATACGAGTATTTCTAAGATCTACTTCACTAAAAGTCTGTTTTACCACTTCCCGATAAGTGTCGGACAGGTTATCTACAACCTATATCCATATTCTCCATACTTCATCAGTCAGATTTATTAAACAGATCCTCTTTATTTGACCTGTGGATAGTTTATACGGCGCTTATCAGGAAGTGTTGAAGGGTTATACTCTCACCTGGCCAGCAGCGGCGCGTCCAGCAGCTGCGGTTGTCGCGCGTCGACGACGACCACGTGCGGTATCCGCGTGTCGCCGTCTCGACGGAACGCGTCGAGTGCGTCGCGCGGCGTCCGCACCGCCTGCGCCTCGCCGCCAACGCGCGCGGCTGCGGCGCACGCAGCGGCACAAACGCGCGACGTGCGCTCCGGGAACACACATAGCAGCTGCGACGGAAATCGGTATTTAAGGATGTGATCACATCTTAATTAAAAACACAAAGGACTGACTGATTTTTTCATATAATTCCACGCGGGCCCATTCGCGGATAAAAGCTATTTAGTATATAAGTACGCGAATTCGTTAGACTAGAAAAAATTTATTACTCTGGGGTACACATTTTTTTTTAAATAAAAGGTATTTTATTTTTCAATCGGAGTTTCATTTAATAAAATAACGAACATTATCGTAATATCCTTTAAAATAATGAAATAGTTTTAGCTACACAATGCTATGATAATGTCGTTTTTACGAGTATGCCGCGTAGTGCGACGTAGACCGTAGCGTACAGGCAAAGTATTGTTATTTTATACTAGAGGTCGCCCTGTGGTCAAAACTAGACCATAAATATTTTAAAAAATCCATCAATGACAGATCCCAATTTGGCATAAAGGTCTCGTTACCGGGCTATTAAATTATATTAAAAAAACACAGCTACGTCAACCATAAACAATAGAATATTTCGAGTATGTTTATCGTGACATGTCAAAATATTGTAGCGACTTATTTATTAAAAAATATGTAAGATAAAAGCATATTTTTTAAATAACATTGATATTCCACACTCCTCCTCCATATCAACTATGACTGGCAGAAATTTCATGCTTTTACATCCACGTGTCTTTCGTGAAAAGGGATAAAACGTTTTCCGCTCGTCTAGCCACTACGGTTACAAGTTAAAAGCATGACAACCGTCTTGATTTATTTAGATTAAATTTAAAGTGAATCAGCAGTACAAATGAATAAAGTGCAGGATAACTTTTTATTAAAAAAAATATCTATACGCATATTATGAAGTCGAAAAAGTGTATCAGTTTGTTTATTACACATCCAAACCGCAGAACCGATTATGCTGAAATTTGGTATGGAGATACTTTGAGCCCCATGAAAGAACATGGGATAGGTTTTGACCAAAAAATGTACGGTTTCCGCGCGATAAACGAACTTTGACGCAACTTTGTTGCGGGAGTCATTAGTATTCCATAGTTTAACTCGCCCAGAACCATATCTGTTTGAATATTCATCTATTTTACTCATAACTTTCGGCAGGATTAATGGTCAAACATCCAAACAAGCAATAATTTACATTTATGATCACATATATTAAAGTCTCGTATCATAATGTAAGTTACCTTTCACAGCTCATACGGCTTAACCGATTTTTACCAGATTTTATAAAGAGTGATAAAAAAAATGTCCTAACGAAATTCATTCCCGGGGTTCAGTATCACTTATAGAACATAATTAGTTACAATGTCTCTAAAAATCTGCAGCATTGTCACCGTCGCATTATGTAGTAGCGGGGGATGAGGTGGGGGAGCGCGGGGCGGGGCGAGCGCTCGCGCCGGTCGTGGTGAGTGTGATGTTAGAAGTTTTTGGGAAAATTTAAAAACCATATAACATTTTTTTTACTAGAGATTTACTCTAATAAATGCAAAATATATATTTTTTATTTCATTTTTAGATTACGCAGTTTAAATTTCGCCACGACATTTTTTTAGCACTTTGCATGTACGAGTACATTCAGTAGATCTGACTGAGAATCGGCTAACATCTCTACCCCTCAAAAAAAGGTGGAAAAAAAAAACCAACAATAAAAACGGCAAAAGTTGCAGCAGTTCAATAGCAGCAGAATATATTTCAAAAAAACATATCTACCCCTGAGTGACAAGGATTATTGAACCTTAAAATTAACGCTGAATCAAGTAGGGTGGTATTAATGTAAAGTAAGGGTGGTAACTCACCTCCAGCGGCTCCGGCGGCGCGTACAGCAGCGCGGCGGGGACGCTCGACGGCGGCGGGGATCTGTTCTGCAGAGAGAAACCTCTATGTAATATACATTGTTTGTACTGATTTTAGAGCGTCCGTGGCCTAGTGGGTAAGACCTTTGGTTCGCACTCGAGAGGGTGCAGGTTCGAACCCCGGTGAAGGCGTGTATCAAGGAGACATTTTCCGTTCTCAAGTACATAATACGGATGCTCATTTACGTGGGAGAGCCATGCTTCGGCACGAATGGGTCGGCTCGATCGGAGTGATACCACGAACTCACAGAACTGGCATGGAACGGCGTTGTACTGTGTTTCGTTCAGTGAGTGAGTTTACTGGTTGCCCAACTTTCCTAATCTCCTATCCCTATTCCCATTCCCTATTCCCTCATAAAAGTAACGCACTTGCGACTCTTTGGATGTTACGAGTGTCCATGGGCGACGGCAGTTGCTTTCCATCAGGTAACCCGTCTGCTCGTTTGCCCTCTGAATATCATAAAAAAAACTGACACTATACAGGGTGTAACAAAAGTGAGTGATAAAACTTTAGGAATCGTATGTGTCCCTAATATAGTTTACTGTGAAAGTAGCACCGCTGAAAGCGAAATAAATTTTGTATGGGCAAGAGACATGATTTCGACCATACAAATCGCATAACTTTTGTCTCGCTTTCAGCGGTGCACTTTTACAGTTAACTCTATACATCAGCGACATATTATACAATCCCTAAAGTTTTATCACTTACGTTTATTGCATCCTGTATACTACATCTACATACAGGATGTCACAGTAAGTGATAATACTTTAGGGTGTGTATGTGACATACAGAGTTCATTGTACTTCGCAATGCATTGATTTCGCAGTTCTGAAAGAGTAACGTTTTTCCAAGAGCTTTTCAATGTTTCTGTGGTAAAAACTATTTTCGTCGGTGGGATTCTATTTTCGAACCCGTGACTCCCGGCTTGAGCTGTCAACGCTCTCATCAACAGAGCCACAGAGGTCGTCACTTTTATGGACAAAACGTGGCTAAAAACCACAAAAGAAAATTTGTTATTTCGGCACTGCTTCTTTTCTAAAGTAAAATTTAAAAGACTCTTGTGTGATGTGATGTTTTGACTTTTCGGTGATGTTGGGCGGTAGTCAAGTCAGTTTAAATACTTAAACCACTAAATCTAGTCAGTTAAAATGCTTAACCCACTGACTGAAGTCAGTGTAAATGCTTAAAACTCTAACACACATTAATCGCGAAAAACAGGTTTTCCTCCCAGTGGGTAACAGCCGCCCCAGGACGGAGGACAATTTTGCCGCCCCCTAGAACAATTTTGCCGCCCCTATGGTAATTTTGCCGCCCTTTTCATTAGGGCTTTTCAATTTAAATGTACAATTTTTTACACACATCAAAAGCGATTTTATATTATTCGCGCGATTTTTAAAATAAATTTGTTTGGATTTTTTTTCTTTTTTTTTTCTCTCGTATAATTCAATGTGTTACATTACAGCTAAGTAGTGTAGAAGTAATCACGCGTTATAAAACTCGCAGTGCGGACACGATCTATTTCTTAAGAACTTTTTGGCAGGAACTGTCATCGTTATTTCTCAAATACGCACGTAGTTACGTAAATCCTAGAATTCGTTAAAAATAAGTTATAATATATTTCGTGTTTTATAAATGACTCTAAATTTATAGTCAAATTAGAAATTAGCTTTTGGCTGCAACTATGCCAGCGTGAAACTTTATAAATTAAAATTATCCTCTTTTAGGGTTCCCGTATAAAGAAGGAAGGGTAAAAACGGGACCCTATTACTAAAACTTTGGTGTCTGTCTGTCTGACTGTCCGTCCGCCCTTCTGTCTTCAGACTGGATTTCAAGAACGATACAAGATAGACAGATGAAATTTTAACAGAATATCTATTTCTATTGCCGCAATAACAACAAATACTAAAAAAAATAAATATTTAGAAGTTAGGTCTCATACGACAAACGTGTTTTTTTAAGTTTCCTCTTCTTGGCACTGCAGTACGCTTACATCGCGCTATCGCTTGGAAGGAAGTGTAAAGCTAAAGCTGCAGAGCATTGTTTTATCAATTTTTTGCTCTTTACTGGTACGGAACCCTTCGTTCGCGAGTCCAACTCGCAATTGAACGGTTTTTAAATCATTTTTTGATTTCTGCTCGCATCTTATTTGTCGTAGCGTGATGTTTTTTTGTTTTGTTGCCTTCCTCAATAAATGGACTAACCAACGCAAAAAGAAAATTTTCAATTCCGGCCAGTAATTCCTGAGATTAGCGCGTTCGAACATACATATAAACTTCAGATTTATATTACATTAGAAATATGAAATGAACAAATATTTAGAATATTTTATTATTTTCAGTTAAATTTGGCCCCACCTTAAAAGTGCCGCCCGGGGCGGGCCGCCTGTCCCCCCCACGCTACGGCACTGTTTCCTCCATAATCGAAAACCATATAACAAAAGTCATTATTATAATAATCGGAAATTTTTGTCAGTTTCCTGAACATTAACCGGCGTACGGAAACTTCATCTACAACAGGAAAAACCCAAGTTATATCAAATAACGCTCGATCCTTCCGCCTAAACTTGTGATGAATCGTTTCATTTAGACTTACAAGTTTGTGAATAAATTAATCGCTGTAATATCGCGTCGAGATTTCATTAACTGTTGAACAATAAGGATTCAAACGCTATCTATACATATACTTAATGAAACAGTAAAATTGGAGTGTCTGTACATTTAATACTTTTCACAAAATAAATAATGCAAATAAAAAGTGCTAGTAATAGAACACATATTGACAAAGAAAGAGTTGTCTATTTGTAAGCGCTAATCAGCCAGGAGCTACTGGACGGATTTGAATAAATCTTTTTTAATAGTTATTAGGTCTGGGCAACATATAGGATATTTTTTATGCGGGCACTAACTAGTATATAATAAAACAATAAATGAGATTAGCACGTTCAACCAAATAAACAAAGATACGACATTATATTTAATCCAAGACCCGGGAACATCGAAATTTTTCAGCCCGTCAGCGGCAATCGAACCCGCGATTTCCGGCTACCGAAGCGCCCACCAACTGAGCCACAGAGGTTGTCAACCGTTATGTCAAAGTTAAAACCCAGCCGACAGATGTATTGTATTCTCTGTATCAACTTCTCTGATAGTGCATTAATTTCTATTTGTTTCGAGCTTCATTCACTAAGACCCGAAATGAGTACACTCGTCACGCAACAGGCTACCCCCAGACCACCTCCCCTCCTCACCCTGTATCGGGGTCAAGGCTCCTAGGGCGAACGTGATTGCCCCGCCGGCAGTCGTGCCTAAAATGAACGATCCGATCCTCGCTGCAAGCATACGCGACACATAAAAAACCAATCAAAATGCTAATTTATGACATAAGTAATAGGTTATTTTCGAATGACATTTGTCTAGCTGCCCATGACGCGGCGGCCTTGAATGGGCGTAAAGCGAATGAAACATCTTGTTGATGTCGTAAAGTTGCATTTTATTTTATTTTTTATTCGTCGCGCCTGCTTGCAGCGAGGATCGGAACGTTAACTTCAGCCGTTCTCCAAAACCGTTTTTTAAGTGAATTTATTTATACGGAGTTTTCTCTCTGAGTATTCTGTAAGACATTTAAACTGTGAGATAACCATGCCGGGCCGCAGCGTGCTGGGCCTCAACGGGACGGATTTTTGCGCGATGGATGCGACACGGCCCGATAAGCCTTCAACAGTGTGACCACATTTAGTAGTTTTCTACATTTTGGTACAAATAACAAAATAACGGTAATAGGTAGTTCAAAATCTTGTAGTAGATTATTATAGGAAATTGAGATTATAGAATAAAATATAATTAAACATTTTAAAAAGATAATGAAGACAGTCGATATAAACATTCAGTTTTTTTTAGTTAACCACGTAAAACAATTTTAATAAATTAAGTAAAATTTTTGGTAGAAGCTAAAACACGGTTTAGTAGAATTTAGTAGAAATAGTAAAATATGGTAACGTTTTTAGTTATTGATTTTTATGGGACTTCATTCATTCAATGTTTTGGAATATATATTTTAAAACAGTAATGTGGGTGATACTGGGTCTACCTATCTAACTCCCCTTTCGATCTCTATAGCATCTCCTCTAGATTCAAGTTTGATGTTACTGAAGCTTTTACTGTATATATATTTTATAATGTTTATGTATTTTTGAATTATATTAAGGTTCTCTAGTGCTTTCTAGATAGAGCTGTGCCTTATACTATCAAATGCTTTGCTATAGTCTATGAAGCCGAGGTAGAGTAGCTGATTATATTTTTCATATTTTTACCTGTATATGGTCAAGTGTTCTAAATCCTGAGCGAAAACCAGCTTGTTCTATTGGTTGTGCAATTTCGATCTCTTCTGTTATGCGTTTGAGAATTAGAGATGATAATATTTTTTACAGTCAGGTGCAGATGAGTTTTAGTTAATTGGACCAAAATCGTAAAAATATCATTATTTATAATATGATACGTCTCGTTAATCTACGTGAAAGTACCGTGAGAACGTGAAGCTATGGGATGGACGTTCAATTTTCTCCAATAACAATACATCTTTATTTACGTTATTGAAGGCTTCGAGGGTCGACGAGAGGGCATTGTCATCCGAATAATGGGATTTAGTTCCAATGTATGAAGTGTAGTAGTTTATTTTGGGACTAGAGCGATTCAGAATTAAATTTGTGAGTTCTCAAACGTTCTATATTATACCTTAAGTTTTTCTACGCACCCTTCATACTCGAAGTCATTAAAGATTTTTAAACAGTTACTATGAATGAGAAAAAGTGGTATTATTATTAGTCATATACAGGAACTATGGAATATAAGCATCAAGTGAGGGAAGTTCAAACAGAGCCAGTTGACGGACCTGAGTCATCTATAATAATAATAATATCTATGGACGCTTCACACCACGTTAATCTGGCCCCTCTGCTAAGTACCCGAAGGACTTGTGTTACAGGTACCAGACAAAGGAAATATATTTAATATTTTTATACTCTACACATATTCAAGATTTTTATTATATCGACGGTGAATGGGCAATTTATCGTAACTAAAAAAAGAAACAACTTTACAGGAGACGAAAAAAAACGTTTCATTGTGTAAGCAAAATTTACGCCCGTTGAGTTATTAGTTATTGTTATAACTAAACATAGAACTAAGTGTTTTGCCACCACATGCGTCTATCTTTCATAGCTCCAATTATGCAATAAAAACGAAAAACGAAATAAAAAGAGTTATTAGAAATTGCCAATTCACCGTCGATATAATACACATATTTTTAATACACATCCATGACCCACGAACATTCAAAAACTTTTTGTTCCGTCGTCGCCGGGATTCGAACCCGGGATCCCCGGCGTTAGCTACCAAAGCGATCAACCACAACACCACAGAGGTCGTCAAAATCAAACCGACGTATCGCGACATGGAATTGACATATTCCGACCAATTGACGTAGGTCCGTCAACTGGTTCTGCTTCAATTTCCCTACGGTACATTTAACAAAACAAGCTTCTTCCTAAATCTTATCAAAATACCTTATTATTTTAAAAATAACAAGGCGGATACAGATAAATTCCTTGCGCTTATGAAATATAATTTTGTACTTTTTTGTTCATTACGCGCCCCTTTTTGTGGGAAATTTCGTTATAATATAATGAAACGAGGTTTTATGTCGAAAGACTTCGCCTATTGTTTATTTTCGTAACGATGCTAATCCTTCATAAATTCATAAATTATTTGTCGTCCATCCCAGCTATCTGCTACTAAATACGACGCCGCTCGTTATTTTAGAAAGAGTATTATTTTTATTAAAATTAGGATAAACTGCCCAGAGAGAAAGACCACATTGTTGCGTTAGGTCACCGTAGTGTCACCGCTGCGACGATAAACAATTTTTTTTTATCAAAACGGCGTATCTCGGCACATAACTTCTTATAAAATGTTAAATTTTGTATAATTGCGTACAACGTTATTGACCCCACCATAATGTGCTGGTCAAACACGAGGACCACAGTAGAAGTTCTTAAGATACCTTTCAGCTTTGGCGTGGCTGTCGATACTCTTGGTGTGGAGTGGTCTCCATTCTAGACGTCATCAATACTAGGAAGTATAATTTCTAAATTATATTCGAAAACGCGACGGAAAAGTGTAGCTTGCTCTTTTCTTTCAGAATAGGCTAAAAATAAATAATATTTATAAACAGATTTTGTATGACTTTTACAAAAACTGTTTAAAAACAGCGTTTTTTTTAGCTGTCACCCAAACATATTTTTGAAACCACAAAAGTCCTCTACAAGCTTGTCAAAGCATAAACTAACAGCTTTTTCGTTTGAAAGCCGTTCATAAAGAAACCGGGCGCCATTTTTATACATAGAGAAACTATTTAAGCAACCTTGGTCGTATAGATAAAGTAGTACACTGATTTTTATCTTGTTTATCAGCCTGTATTTTTAAGGTCAAACATGATTTAATCGCTCAACGAAAATTACGTGTGTAATTAATATTATATTTTAATAATTTTCATATTTTACTTTAGTCTGTAAAATATCACCTTGAACAGTAATAGGGCTTGAATGGGAACAACTAATAACAATATATATTAATTAACATACTAATTCATAGTTTGGCTAACGTAGGTTTAGCCTATACGTAGTGATTGACAACAATGTTTTATGTTGCCATTTTGTTTTTTATACCGGTTTGTATATAAATGACAAATCTTGTCAAGTGACCGCTACCGCGGACCGCCTGGATTCACCGAAAGCACTATAGTGAAACGCGTTAAAAATAAAAATATACACGGGGATCAACTTAAGCATAGCCAGACTATAGTATACTTTTTAATGGAATACATCTGAAAATAATATGCAAATGATAATAATTTGTCGTTAAGTTGAAAAGCAACTTAATTGTTTTTTAATGGTATTTTTCAATCTGTATGCAAATGGACACAATTTGTCGTTGATTGTCTGGGTCAGTGGACCACGGTCAGGCCCCAGGACAATACCCTCAGGAAACGATGAAAGGATACATTAGAGATATAGAAATCTTTACACAGGGTGAAACATTGAAGATTGTATGTAACACAATTATATAACACTGCCATTACATTTGTCTGGTATCTTTTACGGAAAAACTATAAGAGGTTTGAACTTCAGCATAATAATTTGTGTGTAATATTATTATCGATAAAAAAATTGTAATACTAACGCCATCTATGAGTAAAGATGTGCAAGTGTAAATATAAACAAAATAAACTAAGTTTTAAAAAATCTATCACAATCACTGAATAGTTTGAAAAACTCAATGTCACAGCATTAAAAATCTGGCTAGCTGCGCTTTTTCGCTAGAGTATTGTATACATTATAATAAACGATATATTCTATCTATCCATCAGGTCTACTCGCTTGCCCCTAAATATCATAGAAAGAAACTTAACTGTGACAGTCGTAGCGTTGAATGATAAAAAATATTTGTGACTATTATGTGATATTTGAAAGCTTCGCACACATTTGACGGGGCGTACTGGGGCGCGTATCTCATACGACCGTTGCGCGCCGGCACGTCCCATTAATATTGCTCGCGAAGCCTAATTTAACCCATCACAGTATGCTCACTTCTCTAAGGTATAATTTATCACTACACAATCACTTTCTATTTCATATATCAAATTGCCATTTCTAATAGCTACCACATAAACGGTGATTTTTATTAAGCTATTTATACGTGTACGAGATTTATAGGCTATTAAGTATAAGTGCTGATAAACTGATAAATAATTAAAAGCGACCGTAGTCGGCACTCACTAAAGAATTACGTGTGACCGTCAGACATAAACATTTTTTAAATATATGTTTTGTATGTTCTATCTTTATGGCTTCTCCTCATAATCGACGAATACCGACGATGACGGACAAACACATTGTGTTGAAGGCGTACTCGCCTCAGTTTGCCGATGTTTGTCTATATTTGCTTGTGATCGGTGAGTTGCAACGTATTACGGTTGATTATGTGGACGCTAGCACGGTGATCCTGTAGAATAACCAACAACGGTAATTATGTTGAGACATAATCACCGTTGTTCTTCAGCCTCTTCTGAATTTTTTTTTTTAATTTTTGATCCTTTAATTTATTCAAAGAATGACAAAGAGGACATGATTGGATTGACCTCACTAGTATTAGGCGATGATAACTGGTCTATATAACCACCTTATCGCTACTACCCAGTTCGTCATAATTGTCACTTATCAGCAGATATATGTTGGCGGTTGTTTACTGAAAGTTTCTCTATCATTTATTTCCTATTACTTATATAGTTTAAGGTCACATTGAATTCTTAATTTAAATGTGGATTTAAAATGTACGTAGTAATGTATGTAGATCTGTCCAATGGGAAAAATTGGATGGGGGTTGAAAGTTTGTATAAAAATAGAAGCATTTTCGACATCTTAACGCGACCGAAACCACAGCAAAAACTTAGTACCATATAAAAAAACCATATGTGGGTAAAATACCTTGCTATATTTATAATTTCTTAATTGCGCGAGCCATGCTTGAAAACTATTACATGTCTATTTATATCTATTTCAAATCAACGTAGACTTTATGAAATTAATATATAAAGGTTATTTTCATTAAACTCCGAGGCAAAATAACTATGAACTGCTTTATGTCGCCGCTGCGCACAAAATAATATAATTATCAGTAGATTAACTCTGTAAAAATCCATGAAAGCATCTAAGCTCGATATAACTAGTTGAATATCCCTTCTTAGTAAATACGAGTAGATTTAGTTGAACAAAATATGGAGGCGATAACGAATGTGAAGAGGTATAGATATATGTCAGCGAGGAAAACCCGACTTATTTTTATACAATAGATTTGTATAAAGATAAGTCGGGTTTTCCTTCCTGACGATACAACTCCAGAACGCACGAGCCGATTTCCACGGTTTTGTATTCGTTGAAAAGGTCTCGGGCTCCATGAAAAGTTCATGAAATTTTCAAGAAAAAATTTACTACGCGGACAGAGTCGCGGACAACTAGTAATATATAGTTTTAATTTGCCATAAGCAAGGTTAATTGTGGCTATTATAAACACAGTTTAACATCGGTCGATCTAAGCTATAGACACTTTGTTGTCAATTGTAGTTTTTATAGAAAATTACAAATTTTTGACAGCGGGCTCCTGACTGCTACCGCCTAATGGCCTATCCAACGTCTAGGGCATCAAGACCGGGTTTACCTAAAACTCGAAAAATGGAATCCCGTGTTGCTTTTTGCGTTTTTTTGTCTTAAAAAAATTTTTTTCTTTTAATGATTTTGCTAATAAGAGTTCCAATTTTTTTTATTAACAGTTAGAAATTTCTTAAATATTTTTTTATTTAAAAATATTTTAAATTACGTTTACAAGTATTGTTTATATTGTTATTTTAGATTGATTCATTGTTTGTATTTGATTGATATAGAATTGATCATTAAAGACTGGTTGTTAAAATTGTGGTAAATATTTCGAGCAAGGACAATAAAAATATAAGTTTAAGAAAACTTTTTTATTTGAACTATTTTTTTTTGGTTATAAGTACTGGAGTTGCAGAAAAACGATATATTATATATTATAGTACTATTTTCAACTTTAAAAAAAACCGAAAAAGCTGGAAAAGCCCGGGTGCCCCGGTTTTTATTTAGCAAAAACCCGAAAACCCGGGTTTTGAAAGTTGGGTCCGGGTTTCGATGCCTTAATCAGGAGCGAACGAATCGAAGTCATTAGTGAATTTTTTGTTCACCAATTCTCGTTGACGCCAATTTGAACTTGTAATGGGCATTGGTGCTATAAAAAGTTCACTAATTTCAATTAAGTTTAAATTAAAGTACTAATGTATCAGGTACATTTTATTTATAAATGGATTTTATTTAAATTTATTGGATAAGAACTTCATTATTGATTAAAAAAAATATTTAAAACAAAACTTCAAAAATACTTTAAAAGTTTATAAAAACACAGAAGTCAGAGTTACAAATGAGCTCAGAGGAGCCCTAAATGTTTAAAATATAGTTAAGGTAATATAAAATTGCCAGCACCGTTTGTGATTCTGATTTCTGTGTTTTATAAACTTTTAAAGTATTTTTTTAAGTTGTCAAAGTCGGCTTATTCCACTTTTCCTCGTTGACAATTCCCGTCAACAGGGAAAAGTAGATTCGGCCAAAAGTGGAAGCGGTTTCGGTAACGGTGGCCGGTTTCATCGAAACTAGGTCTGTTACGCAGGAGTGATTTTATAGGGCCCAAGTGTGTGCGCAGTACACAGGAGCACTCTCTTTTACTTTACTCCCATAACCCAGTGGGACGAATGACCGACACGACTGGCGAGAGATCAGGCGCAGGACCGACTTTTTACATGCCCATCCATCGCATGGATTATCTTACTTATCAGACAATCAGGGTATCAGCCTGCATTGCCCTAACCAAACTTGGAAATAGCATGTTTCCAACGCGGGAATCGAACCTACGACCGCCGAGTTAAGAGCAGAGCTCTGTA
>JAOTAV010022933.1:0-22408 GCA_026546445.1 Cyclargus thomasi
GTGCAGTGGCGTAACTACAAGGTGGTAAGCCGGCAAAATGCCACGGGCCCCCAGCCGGAAGGCGCCCCCGATCAGAAGTGGCAAGCGATTATTTTTTACAATAATCGCTTGACGTGTTTTTGCATTGGAAAACGAATTTGCCACGGGCCTCGAACGGTATATCATATAATGATATATGAGAATGGAATATGGTCATCAGCCACCACCATGGTGAATATGGGATCTATTCGGAACATAAAAAAAACACAACCGAACATATAACCTCCTCGTTTTTGGAAGCCGGTTAAAAAACTAGTCGTCGACTCGGACCCACAAAGCGGACCTCCGAATGGATTACAGGGGTCAGTCCAAACGTTGAACCAACTCGACTACAAGGGTCTTTGGCATCATTTTCTTTTAAACTAAGCAAGTGGATAGAGGGAGCGCAGTAAATGTTTGTCAAAATGCACATTAGATAGTATATAGGCAGTCTGCACCAAAATCGAAGCGTCAAGTAGCTAAATTGGTGTAAATTGAATTGAAAGAATAACTTTAACCGACGTCCAAACTCATTCCCATAGTTTCTTAAACAAATAAGCCAAACAAACACAGTTTTGTTATTGTGTATAACTGAGAGAAAATTGACATAACGTAAAAAAGTTGCTCAGGATCACATGCGAATAATGCCCTGCTTCTAGGTAAGTATTTTAGTGTATTTATATATTTAACAGTGGTGCTGACTGCTGGGAAAATTTGATTTCGATCAATCCAAAGACCAAGTGAACAGATAAACTTCTGTCAAAAAGTTTCAGAAACCTGGAAATTTTTGTTCGTACGTACTGTACAGTCACCATCAGTACAGCAGACATTATACACGCAATAGGTCTAGGTGGATAATGTCAGAGACAATAAAAACACTTCTATCGATGGCAGTAGGGAATATAAGCTTTCAGTATGGCAACCCCGGCAGAGGATCTCCGCAATATGATGGGATTGGTTCGTCGGATTCGTTATAGCCTGGTGTAGCGATGTTGTCATTTTTTACTCTACTTATACGTACTAACGAGCTACAACCGACCTCGTTAATCGGGACAATACATTCCGACGGGAATAGTAGTACGCTGATTCACAGGAGATTTACAATCATTATACTTATAATATTACGCCATCGTAGTGGTTTTTCTACTGACAAAGTTGAAAGGCAAGTGCACGTGACGTTTGACCTCCAGTCCAGTCAATAGCCAGTGTTAAAGAAACCATTATCACAACACAAATTAGTAATATATCTCCCTGAAAATTTCAATCAATTAAACAACTCAAACAGCCAAAGGTGACGGGTTAATGCTGTGCTGACTGCTGATTGAGCTGGACCGCAGTGGCCTATCACCAAGGCCCAAATTTTCGTAGCTAAGATCTTCATTATATTAAAAGAATTTAAAGGTGCTACGCTCACGAGCACAATTACCATGTAAGCGTATTTATACCAATCGACCTGAAATTCGAGTCATGTGAATTGCCCTGGCCTGGCAACGTGGATTAATGGCCTCGCATTACCTCAGGCCGGTACATCATTACCAGGCCTGATAATTGGCCCTCACTTACCGCGTGCTGTGACAAGAAGATGGTCAGTGATTACCAGGGAGTATAGCGGCGATTATCCGACGTTGAATCACGATTCTGTTCTGTTTTTGTAGGGGAGACCTTAAGAGCGTGGAACATTTAGCAAAATATTTCGTTGCCTAGACTTTATAAATTGTTCTAAATGTCACCAAATTTTATAAATGGTTTAACAGGTTATATTAGTTTTTGGGTAAACTTACAGGCAAGTGGAGTATAGGCACAGCATTATAGAAACAAGCTGAGTGTCAAAAATCAAAAACTTGTCTGCAGGAACCGTTTTAATTAAAACAATGCAACATTCGAATTTGGCGCCAAAAATCAGCCATGTTGTTTTTTTTATTTTGATATATCTAGTATCAATTACACAGTAAATACGAATCCAGCGACACCTCTCAAGTTAAAATCCATGAAAGCGTTTAGGTTGCAGAGCGTGCCCAGTTATACATACCCTCGAAAAAACATAACCATCATTCTGGTGTAGTCGAGTAAAAAGTCAAAACCAAGCACGTTTCAACTAATCATTTTAAATTTTTGATATTGGCCTTGGGTGAACCATAGGGTATAATTTATAAGAAAATGTCTCTTTTTTGTTTTCTTTGCTGTCACGAACCCAGACTCGCGATCGGGTGAGGCCTCTCCCTAACCCAAACATAGCCATAATTTATAAATTTCACGCTTTTATATTGATCAATTTATGGAGTCGTCTTCGTATTTTATTGCCTGCAATATTTGAAATGAATATGAGCTCGGACGCGACTCGCGCAATTTATATATCCCTTTGATTTCGACACAAACACACGTGCTGGTGTGCTGTTGGTCGACAAATTATTATTACAGGCCACCGCCTGAACCGGGAAACATTTACTAATTCTATTTATTAGGGCTAAATGTAGGAATGTTAGGGTATACACACACACACACTCACACACACACACACAGATATTATCGTGATGATTGAAGGCTGTACCTAGGAAGAGATATGTATGCATGGTAGTAATTTATACACGCAGAATAATTAACTTGTTTTTATTAACCAACTTCCAAAAAGGAGCAGGGGCTATTATGACCATTACAAACCTGTATCGTTCCAGGCAATTCAATATACGGCCAACAATTGCCTTCTTCTTTTTTCGTACTACAACGTCTTATTAGAATAATAACTGAATTAATACTAGTTTGGTCGTCTATGAGTGGATTTTAAACATGTTGGTGACATTAGGGAACGTCAAACTTCACGTATTTAGTGTCACGTGACTGCTGACTGGCTGGAACATGGCTGGCAACAAGTGGTCATAATAACCCCCCTGGAAGATCAATTTGAGCGTATTTATAATGTAGGTCTATTATGCCCGAAATAAATTATTGATTGTATTTATGTTCTGTTCAAAGTCTTTGGGTTTAATGAACAGGCATTGTCAGCAAGGCCCTACGTTTTTTTCTTATTTTTGTTTGGATTATATTCGTCAAGGTTACGACTAGAAAGCGTTGTTATGAATAAAGAATATAAATAATATACTTCCTTGCGCTCAAGAGTTAGTTATCAATGTGAAATAACCTTTAGTTAAGTTTTCCAACATACGGGTGCAGTTAGAGGCGTCTCGCGCCCTCCACGTAACATCACACCAAACACAATATGACTGATATAATTATATCTAACAACAGGAAGTATCGTTAGTTAGCCCGGCAAGTACTGGCAAGTGCTGGCAAGTGGTAAGCAGCTTGACGAGCAGATCCCCATCATATTTATGTAGCGTGGCAAATACATATTTTTTACTATCAAGCGAGCAGACGGGTTACCTGATGGAAAGCAACTTCGCCCATTGACACTCGCGACATCTGAAGAGTTGAAAATGCGTTGCCGGCCTATATCAGGGAATAGGGATAAGGGATTAGGGAAGCTGAGCCACCCGTAAACTCATTCACTGAACGAAACACAGCGCAACGCCTTTTTACGACAGTTTTCTATGAGGCCGTGGTTTCAAATAAAATATCGATACTAAAACATAATATAATAAACTCAAGTGTCTGTCTATCTGTCTGTTTCGTACCTACTTACAGAATATGAAGATTCTTTGTGTACTCGATTAAGACATTTTTTTTGCAGCGGCGAAAAAGACACTTTTAACTTCTTTAAAGTGAATCGCGTAATGTTATTATTGGGCAAGCGAAGCGAGCCCTTATACACAGTCAGCATATTAAAAATATGCTGACTGATTAAAATGTTGACCTTAGCCATTCAGAAGTGCTAGTGAGTAGATAATCTAAATATCTTCAGCTATCTTACTCAAAAATTACTTTGTTTCATGAATCATGAATAATAGATGAAAACAATGGGTATTCCCGAGGTAAATAGCTAGTCAACGTAGAAGATAAAACTCTATAAAGATAATGTAATTATTTGCTTATGATAAAAACGTTAAAATAGATTAAGTAAAAATTAACATCGAAACTGCAACGGTTGGTTACGTTATGTTCGTGACTCTTAGCCATCTTGTTTTCCACCGTTGTTGGGTTCCAAGCAGCTTGTAAATGCCCGGGATGAATGAGGCCAGGTTTTAAAACTGGGATAGTTTATAAGCTACTTCTCTTTTGAACTGTCTTGGCTAGCTGACACTGCTTGTTGCACGAATTTACTTACTTGCTTAGAAATGAAGTAAGTTTTGTCTACACGAAACCAAAAACAATAGCTTCACAGCTCGGCAATAATACTTAAAACTTCGTATAACCCATGTACAAGTGTGTACAGCTATAATTTATTCATTTATTTAAACTCTTAAGAATATGCATGTAAGATTGAGCACTACCTTGTCTGTTTTGATTGGCACAAATCACGTCTTACGACCACTTGACGTCAGACGAGCCAGCTTATTGAGTGCTTCCAATGATTAAAGACCATTATAATGCAGATCGTAATTTAGTGACTATTATAACTTGAAACATAATATGTGGAGCGTAGGTGAACTTAAATCTCGACACGTAGAGTGGAGGCACCGTTGGGTTCTAGTGGGTGCTCCTGCGTGGTGTGTCCCTTATGAGTCGAAGAAGGTTGTCGGAAATGCATGAAGCATTTCCCCCTAAAGGGTGAAACGTAACTTCAGAAGCATATGAACAACAAATAAATCTTTCAGACTGCTGTTTCAATTTCAAAGATATAACAAAAGCTATGTTAATCGTAAGTGTTGTGATAAAATAAATGAATCCGTAACCGCATTAACGGGGCGCATAATAGGTAACGGGACGCGACAGACAGTCGCACGTGCGCGCGCGCAGCATCGCGTCTGTCGTTAAACACGCAACTTTATAGAGGTGTTGAACGTCGCCCGATAACTCGACGTATCGTAAACCCCCCCGTTAAATAATATTACCTGCGATACCTCTATTAGTTCAGCCTTACATAATTTCCGCGTGCTTGATACGGTTACTGCAAATATTGAAAAGTGAAATAACTGTATTTTTTAGAGAGAAGAGTAAAGAGATGATCGGTGGGAAAATATTAAAAGTCTTTATCGGAGACTAGAGACTCTCTAGAGAATGTTTTCATCTTATGAATTATTAGTTTCTGATGTGTTCATATATAGAAAGTACCGATAATAATATGTTAATTGGCAGGCAACCCCTACAGCACAAGAATTACTTAGTGTAGGGGCGGCGCAAGTAATAAGTTTTGTATGTACCTAATATTTCATAATGTGTTTTTTCAATTGTAATTAATTTTTGATCACAATAAACAATTAATTCATTTACTCTGGTTGTCTTTGTCCCCAGGTCGTGCGGTGTTCGACCGTCTCAGCAGCACTGTGGTGAGCGAGGCGGGGGCGGGGGGAGGGGCGCTGCCGCCGCCGCTGGATGTGGCCGCGCACGCCACCGTCACCGCCACCGCTACCTGCGGGGACCGGGGGGCTGAGGAGTTCTGCAGGGACACGCCTGGCAAGTAAGTTACACTTAATATGTCATCACCTAGTTTCACCTTCATTTTGAAGTTTGGCGGTCAAAAAAAAAAAAAAATATATATATATATATATATTGATATTTGATATTTGATATTTAGGGGGCAAGCGAGAAGACGGGTTACCTGATGGAGAGCAACTGCCGTCGCCCATGGACACTCGCGACATCTTAAGAGTCGCAAGTACGTTGCCGGCCTCTATGAGGAAATGGGAATGGGAATAGGGATAAGGGAAGTTGGGCCAACGGTAAACTCTCTCACTGAACGAAACACAGCACAACCACGTTTCACGCCAGTTTTCTGTGAGGCAGTGGTACCACTAGGGTCGAGCTGGCCCATTCGTGCCGAATCATGGCTCTCCTACGGCAAAGAGCATCCGTATTATGTACTTGAGATCGGAAAAGGTCTCATTGGTACACGCCTCCACCGGGGTTCGAACCTGCACCCTATCGAGTGCGAACCAAAGGTCGCGGTCGCTCACAAAACCTTTTATTTTATTCACATTACCTTCCGGTCTTGGGCTAAGGAGACGGTACATTTGGCTCATTGATCAACCGAATTATATTTTGCCTCAACTTTGTTATAACGAACAATCATAGAGTTTGCCAAAATTGCCAATCACAACAGCGCATATGCGCATGGTCGACGTCAATCAGGAGTAAATAAAGACTATTGACAATCATGCGTACTGTTAGGGCCCCTTTCCCAGATTGGGTTTTAAAAAAGGTTTTTATTTTACACACATAATAAAGTATTATACGAAATATACAAAAATACTTGGGAATTAATAGGGACCCTTGGGCAGAACCGTCACCGATGAAGACTTCAGACCAACTGACTTACGCAATCAGTGAGGGAGCTTAACTTTATTCTATGAAATGCTGATATAGAGTAGTGTCAGCACTAACCCTAACAGGGATGGGATATAACAGTACGTATCAGCTTCTCTTCCACGACGCAAGTTACATGTACCAACTTACGTATCTTGCATTATTTTTCTATCGTCCACAGACGTGGTGTCGTGTGTGACGTGTGCGAGGGGTCCGAGGGCGCCCCCTCTAGACGCCACCCCGCTGCGCTGGCAGTAGATGGTGACCCTGGCACCTGGTGGCAGAGCCCCGTCTTCGAGGATGGCGACGACCAGCAGGTGGACTTGGTGGCGGAATTGCCGGGGGTAAGTTTACTACATATTTAATTGACCACTTGGCACATGTTACTTCAGCCGGGTTTTAGCAGTCCACAGTTAATCCAGCAACATGTCTACTATTGAATTGTCTATTTGGGTGCCATCACAATCTTTATAACCGTTGAAAAGTATTTCGTTTTGACATATAAGGTCAGTAATTAATGAGCTGGTATATTTTAATGGCCCGTCTGAGAGACGCGTTGTTTTTTTGCTCGCTAAAGAATTTCACGTGTAAGTGATAAAAATTAAGTGTTATGGTTACGACTTGTGAAAATAGCAGAGAGCTAAAATCATTATTGACGACCTCTGTGGCGCAGTGGTTGAGCTTTGGTAGCTCACGCCGGGGGTCGCGGGTTCGAATCCCGCCCACGGAACAATAGTTTTTCAATTTTCCTAGGTCATGGATGTATATTAAATATGTGTGTAATAAAAATCTTAAATATGTGTATAGTATAAAAGTGTTAAATATATTTCCGTTGTCTGGTACCTGTAACACAAGTCCCTCGGGTACTTAGCACGGGGCCAGACTGACGTGGTGTGAAGCGTCGCGAAATATTTAAATTATATTTCGATTTCGTTTTTCAGACACGACAACGGGGAAAGTTTCTGCCAAGGTCCTGATAAGAAATATCAATCCTGTCACGCTCATCAAGTAAAATAAATAATTTATTTTTAGTAAACTAATAAAAAACCTTATTTAAAGTTATTAGTGATCATAGTCAACTCTTTTTTTGTTTCAAGTTTATTTCAAGATGATCCCACCGCTGCCACTAAAAGTTTATGAAATTCTTATGATTGTTGATTACGTTTAAATTTAATTAAATTAACATTCCTTATTTAACAACAGAAGGATCCTTATTAACCAGATTATATCAAACACATTTTCAGTGCAACAGCGTGCCCCGTATGACGGTGCGGGAGTTTGCGGATCAGATCTGCTCCCGGGCTCGCGAAGTGGACCCTGATCTGATAGGAACTGGTCTGCAGCGGATGGATGTTGATGGTACGTAATTATTTTTTAGGATCGTTACTTAAATGTAAATTTTAGTTAACGTTCCTTTTTCGTAACGGTACAGTCATTTATACATTTTGAAATAATATATTGTACAATATTATGTTAAGTATGTTAAGCATTTTCACCTTTTGTAGCATTTAATTTTGGTGGCAGCGGTGGGATCAAATATTAAAAATAAGATTTTAAGGAGGAACGACTTTGTGGAATACTTTCAACAACCAATACACAAGTCTACTTTCAAAATCGGAACAGTCGATATCACTAACTTGTACCTGTACTGTTTTAGACGTGAGCAGCGCATGCGCGGTCTGGTGCGACCGTCGCGGCGGCGGGTACAAGTCGCGCGGCTGGGCGCTGCCCGACGGCACCGCGTGCTCCACGCACGACCCCATGTTCTGCATCAGCGGGGTTTGTCGGGTGAGATATTGCTATCTCGCTTCCTCAGAGGTCTTGGTATATTTCTACCTCGTTTCCTCAGTAAGAATATCCGATACCTTCCCAATAGAATCAAAAAACCGTCCAAGTACGAGTAGGGCTCGTACACGAAGGGTTCCGTACCATATTATAGAAAACAGAGGTATTAGTTGTGTTTTTGGTTTTCTCATACAAAGCTATTATTATTTTGTTGCCAACCTTAATTATGGTTTTGTTTAAATTTTATTACTGATTAGTAAAATATATATAATATAATTTCAGGTGCCTGCCTTTTTGGTATCGAGCAAATATAGCAGAGCTTTATTAAATTTATTTTGGTTTTAGTATTAATTAATATAGCGGCAACACTAATACATAATCTATGAGAATTCTAGCTTTCTAACTATTACCGTCCTCGAAATACAACCCGGAGACAGACGGACTGACATCGAAGTCTTACTAAAAGGGTCCCGTTTCTACTCTTAGGATACGGAACCCTAAAAAGCAGTATCTAGAAAATCTAAATAAATATTTCAGAAATTCACCTGCTCCAATGGCGAAGATGCGGAATATTCTTTATCACAGGAGGACTGCGATTGGGAGGGACTGAAGGTGCCCACCCTCGCGCCGCCCAACTCCATGTGAGTGACAATCTTTATTAAGGCTTGTACATGGGCTAGAGGGGTTTAACCTCTTATAAGTCAAAACGTTAACCACATCAGCCAAGAAAATATATGTCATAGAATGACCTTCATTCTTTCATTACTAGCGAAGACTTTTTCCTTAATCTTATAGTTAATCAGAAAAAAAATGTTCTTCTTAAAAAACTTCGACAAACGAACCGAGCTGGGACCTTTGCAACTCGGTCAATGACCACGTGTGAACAGAATAGGATAGGCAGGATGCTTAGTCAAAGAGTCTAGGCTTTGGAAAATGATAAATCACCCTTCATCAGCGTCTTAATGGACCAGAAGCTCCCTTAAGCGTTTTCAATCAACGATTGACTTCCTTACCTAGTATGTGGTTAAAGAAGACTAAGTCGTAGAGGCTACTACAAAGCCGTTATCAGATTCAAATGAACGAATCGAAGAGACTATCCATTAAGTACGTCACGCCTAAAGGGGGGAGGGGGTAGAGAAAGTGTCAGATGGTGTGGCATGGGGAAGGGAGGTCCTCAGTTTTGTGACATCACATTTTAAATATTCTAAAAATCTCGAAATTAGGAATATTGGGGTAGATTTAATTTTTTAATGGAAAATTGCGAATTGTGACATAACAATAGGGAGGGGTCTCAGAAATGTGACCACCTGTGACAAGGGAGCGAGGGGTCTAAAAATCATGAAATTTGTGTGACGTACTTTATGGATGGTCAAATGCCAAGTTTTGATGTAAAACCGTGAAGTTAGGGCAGCGTTGTCTTTCAATCGTTTGAGTCTAAGTTTCGGAGTAGGTCTCTGGGTTTGCCGCAGTCGAATAATGCCTAAAACCTCTTCTTCCCTCCTCAGACCTCTAGGGGGTAAGGCGTCTCCCCGGCGCCGCGCGGCGGGCGAGTGGGTGTCGGCGTCGGGCTGCCACGCGCGCTGCGTCCGCGCCGCCGCCGGCCTGCGCCTCGTCACCAGCAGACTCACACACAGGAGTAACATACAGCTGTGCACGCCAGAGCGGCCTCAGGTATAGTATGTCTACGAAACTCTCTCTAGCAAAGTATAGAATAAGCAGTTGATAGAAGCAGGCGTTACTTTGCGGAAATCCATAGCTTTAAGTTCAGTAAATTAAGATTTTTTAGCAATATTCCGCGAAATAAACCTCAACCTGTAAGTAAATAAGTGAGTGTATGCATAGGCATGCGTCCTCCCTCCTTTCCGACACTTCCTGTGCGTACACTCGCATTAAAGAACTTGCAAACACCACCACCACACAACGCACAACAATAATGTTAGCAAACTCATACACATGCGGGTTGAAAACCTCGACTCGTGTTTCCGACAAGAATAAGTAATCTATAGAATCATCGGTTTGCATGTGTATATTACAAGGTATAATTAAACCTACCGGTTAATTACTCAGTAATAAAATGTTAAGAAACAGCTTCCGAAAGTTTTTCTAGAAGACACACGCGATAAGAATGGGAATGCAACTGCATCGACCATCCATTTTTAAGAAAATAACCTCGGATCTACACATCCTATTGTATACGCTCACTTGGGGAGTTTTCACGTTCTCGGGGAACTAGCTTCTAGCTCAGCATCTCAAAATGTTTAAGCCTGCAAATTGATACCAAAATGTCTCTCTATTTCCAGGCGTGCTCTCAAATGATGACACCATACCAATACGCGACAATGGTTTGCAGCAAGTACAAGGAGCGGGTGAGGAGACTATCCGGATTGGGGATGCAGATTTCGCCGGCCCTCGGTAAGTAACACGTTATTGTTAAGAGATCTTGGCTCCTGAAAACGTACTGCACAAAAAACTCCAAGTGAAAATCGACCCATCTTAAGTTAAAAGCTGCTTGGAATGTTATTCCCCATTTCTGCAGGATCTTGGAAGGGTAGAAAATATATTGCTTTGCACTTTCCCCAAAAACCATTTCTTCTCAAACCCCCAAAAACTTTCTTTATCAAAGCTTTCCTCCCAAAATTTGATTCTACAAACTTGTAAGCCTTCTTCCTCAAAACCTTTACCAAAAACTCGCACTACTCAAAAGCTTTCCTCTTCCAGAGGAGCCGGACCGTCCGTGCCGTGTGGCCTGCCAGGACGAGCGGGTGGCCCACCGGTTCTACCTCGTCAACGGCTCCCCGGGCTGGTTCCCGCTCGGCACCAGCTGCGGGGGGAACGCCTCTTACTGCGTCAGCGGGAAATGTCTGGTAAGTTGTAGGGTACGGAAAAAGTAGAAACGCTTCGGCACAGCCCACCAGCCAGCACAAGCTTTTCTCTGTGACGGCGTGGAATTTCCGTGGTCCACTTATTCATGCAGTATGCCTCTTCCAAGTAGGACGCAGCATTCTGAGTCGTTCGTTTGAGTCTCAAAAGGGTTTCGGAGCTGAGTAAAAGTAACTATAAATACAACTATAATAATAACTCCTTGGACCACGGTGGTTTTTTTGTATTGAGTACAATGTAATACGTCTTATAGCCAGCTAAATACTAAGCTAAATTTCCAATACTGGTATATTTGACTTTGCATTCAAAAACCTTCAGGAATTCGGCGCTGACAACACACCGGTAGCGGAATCTGTGTTCACACTGCCCCTACTGGAACGCAGATCGTCGCGACATCGACGCAGCGTGCGACAACGCAGCGGCAAACGCAGCCGCAGCAAGCGTTACCGCCGCAGTCTGCAGCGACACCCGCTTCGAGTTACCGCCACGTTGGACAGACTGGGGCTGGAGCAGATTATTGCGTCGCTAAACCTCACAGGTTATATACATTGACGAATCTATCCATTTTTCAGGGGAGGGGGCCGGGTTAGTTCCCGAACCGGTTGTGGGCACCGTAGTCTCGACGTTCAGAAAGTGTACTTAAAGCACTTATTTTGAATAAAAAGATTTTGATTTGATTTGAGCCCCCTTTTAACAAGCTTAGTAACTAGTATCTTGACTATCTGTTGCTTTGGCCAGTAATATAAAAACATTAAAAACCACATGACACCCGTAGCTCCGTTGCGCCAAAAATTCGTTTGTCACGCAGGAACCATACATTTTTCCGGCACAAAAAAATATTCACCAGATCATTCTGGCGTGGGCACGGCCCATGTCTGTCCGTCTGTCAGTCTCCTGGCTGTATATAGCTAGAGTTGCAATTTTCACGGAATACGTGTTTCCATTGTCGCTATAACAAATACTAAAACAATATAAATATTTTAAGGGGTAGGACATTCTCAACAAACGTGTCTTTTGCCATTTTTTTTTCTTTTTACCCACGACTGAACGGAGCTAACCAATGTTGCCACGACATTATCTACATATCGTGGGTTTGGTTTTAATCGTTACATTTTTAAGATATGTTTTATGTCAATAACTCAGCAGGGGGCGCTGTAGTAGCAATTTCTTTGTGAAACCAATGTTGCCAACTATCTCTAAAATTACTGGTCCGATTTCAATACTGCTGAACTTTAACAATCTACCACCACATACAAGCGATATCGCGTTGTATGCAGCACCATCTAGTATCAAAAAGGAAGAATTTGGCGGCGAAAGGTTTATTGTATGAGAGCCATTCTGAGAGAAATATTTAATTTATTTGTTTTTAGTATTTGTTGTTATAGTGGCATATTCTGTGGAAATTTCAATTCTAGCTATAATCGTTTTTGAGCTACAGCTAAAACAGACAGACGGCCACATGGAAGCCTTAAAGCGAAGCGATAGGTTTATACCTTTTGGGTACGAAACCCTAAAAAGGATATTCTGCATAACCTCAAAGGATTCGAACGTCCAAAGCTTCATGTGTATTGAGTATACCAAGTAGCCTATGTCCGTCCTGTTTCAGGTATAGATGAGCACGTGTACCTGCAACAGATACCTGACCACATAGAGGTGGACTTCCACAACCCCGTTCACATCTCGCCAGGGGATACACTCACACACAAGCCGCACAGACACACATGGGATTAGTCGCACAGCTTTAAGATCGCTCGGCGACGGAGGAAAAAGAATGCCAAATAATAAGGGATAATTAGACCACCTTTGGATGCCTTTTGACGCAAATCAGAACCACCGCACACAATGACACTGTCTACTGATGAGTTTGAAGTCATAATATATGTCGATATTCGTTAGCAACTACGTAAATTCTTACTATAACAATTTTAATTCCGCAAGTAACCGCTAGAGGCGCTGTGAAATTCTGCCATACAAAATTTTTTTTATGATATTTAGGGGGCAAGCGAGCAGACGGGTTACCTGATGGAAAGCAACTGCGGTCGCCCATGGACACTCGTCAAGTGCGTTGCCGGCCTTTATGAGGGAATAGGGATAAAGGGGGGATTAGGGAAATTGGGCTACCAGTAAACTCACCCACTGGACGAAAAACAGCATGATGCCGTTTCACGCCAGTTTTCTGTTAGGCGGTGGTGTCACTCCGGTCGAGCCGGCCCATTCGTGCCGAAGCATGGCACTCCCACGGCAATGATCATCTGTATTATGTACTTGAGATCGGAAAATATCTCATTGGTACACACCTCCACCGGGGTTCGAACCTGCACGCTACAAGTATCAACATATAATATAGCTTCAGACTCATGATAAACCCTCAGTTCAGAGAAAGAATATTTTTGTTGGGTATCCTAAGAACGTCTATAGTTTTTTTTGAGTTAAAATTCTAATAGAATATGTATACTTGTTGCAGCTATACAGGTACCGATAATAAGTCAATTATTATTTAACAATATAAAAAACCATGTGCGAATTGGACTCGCGCTAGAAGGGTTCCGTTCCAGTACAGAGCAAAAAATTGGATAAACGCATTTTTGAAATTTTTACTATGTATAAGAAAGTTATAAATTTATAAAAAAGTAACAAATTATGAAAACGTAAAAAATTATAAAACAAAGTCATAAAATAAAAATAAGTTGGTAGGAATCTAACCATGGCCTCTTCGAACTTAAGCAAGCACTCTACTTATTCCGCCACGCGGCTGATGACCGCGTCGAATTTATCGTTAATATGCAGCTTATATGTTGTATTAGAGCCACTTAAATATTTATTTTGTTTGTAGTATTCGTTGTTATAGCGGCAACAGAAATACATATTCTGTGAAAATTTCAACTCTCTATTACCGTTCTTGAGATACAGCCTGGAGAAAGATGGACGGACGGGCAGACAGACAGACCGACAGACATCGAAGTCTTAGTAATAGGGTCCCGATTTTTACCCTTTGAGTGCGGACAACAATGCAATGATGAAGACGCCTACGCCTACGCCTGCGCCTAGGGTAGGCGCGGGAGCCGGACTAGAACTTTTCAATATTA
This sequence comes from Cyclargus thomasi, assembly GCA_026546445.1. Lineage (NCBI taxonomy): Eukaryota > Metazoa > Arthropoda > Insecta > Lepidoptera > Lycaenidae > Cyclargus > Cyclargus thomasi. The sequence continues at coordinate 14,127 of JAOTAV010022933.1, forward strand.
TATAAAAACTACACAAGACTTGTGATATCTTACAATTTTATCAATATTTTAAACACTGAAAGATTGTATGTACCGTAAGTTAACAGTACAAATGGTTGTAAATAATGGTGCTTAATGTGAATGATAAGAATGTGTACTGTAAATATTATGTTAGGAATGTTAAATACACATTACTTATATGGTTATATACTGCCAATTTTTAATTATAATTAAAAATAGCCTATGACTTTTCTTAGAACATATTTTAACCTCCTTACTGATAAGTATACCTACAGCGCGCACAGAAATCTGCTTGTCTATGTCTGATACATAGTCTATGTGTGTTCGAAATAACTTGGCACGGAATTTTTAACAAATTTTGACACTTTATATGAAGTTATGTGCCAACTTACGGCAAATGGATACTCCGTTTACACTTACATAGTTTACTGTGTATTTTTATTAGTAAGGCGGTTTGTAGTTAATATGTGACTGATAGCAAAACAAACATTTTCACTATTTAAGGCAATACAATATCATTATATAGTAAAGTACCATGCGGGAAATTTAAATAGAGCCAGTTGACGGACCTACGTCATTTGGTCAGAATATGTCAGTTCCATGTAAGTCGTCATCTGTTGGCTGGGTTTGACACAATGCGACCAACTTACTTAGATCCGCAATCTGGTTCTTTTGCAACTTCCCTGTTTGTATAAAAATCCTAATCCATTTGTTAAGGTGGATGTTTGTCACACAAAAAATGTAGAACGAATTTTTTAGTTTCTAGTTACACGTTTTCATGACGGACTACCCTAAAAAGTGTTCGGTAGAAAAAAATGTATACTTAGTTAAAGCTAGGATTAAATAAAAGTGATTAATTAATGTTATATTTGTATAAATGAAATATATTTTCCTAGTTCCTGCTTTTGTTTTGTTTCAATAAATATTTTTTTTTTCCTTTTGTGGCATTAATTATTATAACAGTTTACAAAAAAATTGGCACACAATTACATTTAAACTTTTACATTTTATATGATTGATCACAGCTTACGGCAAATAGGGTATATTCTGCTGCTTGAGTTTTGACAGCAACGGAAAAAATCAAAACCAATATACATATTGTTAGAAAAATAATTTATTAGCAATAAAAAAAAATTAAGGGCCTGTTTGGTGAAAGTAGCTGATAGACTATCTGTAAGCGGTGGCTTACAGATAGTCTATCAGCAACTTTATTTGACATACGGAGAATATGTCAAAATAGTTGTGGATAGCCTAAATATCTGTAGATAACAGAAACTTTACCAGTAAGGGGGCGAAACAGGCCCTAAATTCAATACGGTAATATGCAACGCAACAATTTTACCACGGATTAAATACAGTAATGACCGTTTTAGTTGTATAAAATGATTATATTTTACTATTACGATTTCGTCTATACTTAGCTGTGACGGTAACCCCCTGTCAGAAAATTCGTAATTTCCATACTGACTCTGACTACCAACAACAGAGTGACAAATTTTTGACAGAGATTTGATGACCGCCATCGCCAAATATGGACGAATGCATAATACAGACAGTTGACGGGCCTGCGGCATTTGATTTGATTATTTATGTTAATCCATATGACTGGGTTTGATATAACGTGACCAAATTACTTAGGTCCGTCATCTGCCTGTGAAAGCCTGCGATAGTAATGGAATTAAAATGCGTTTTTAGTTTTTCAACAACTTCAAACAGCCCAGCGTTTATGTGGATCTTATCATTAGATAAAGAAGGGTAGAGTATAAATTTCACATCACCCCTTGGCTTTGACAGCAACGAGAAGTCTGCGAGGGTCGGTGAGAAACCACTGCCAAAGTTTCCTAAGGTTCTGCTGATCGCCATTCTGAAATTAGACAAGGAACACTTTATTTTAATTTATTAGAGCGTCCGTAGCCTAGTGGATAAGACCTTTGGTTAGCACTCGAAAGGGAGCAGGTTCAAACCCCGGTGGAGGCATGTACCAATGAGGCACTCTCCGATCTCAAGTACATAATACGGATGCTCGTTGCTGTGTGCGTCGGCTCAACGGGAGTGATACCACGGCCTTACAGAAGATTGGCGTGAAACGGCGTTTCGCTGTTTCGTTCAGTGAGTTTACCTATTCTTATACGCTATTCCCTCATAAAGGCCGGCGACGGACTTGCGACTCTTCAGATGTCGCAAGTGTTCATGGGTGACGGCATTTACTTTCCATCAGATAACCCGTCTGCTCGCAAGTGAGCAGCCCCTAAATATCATAAAAAAATCAGGAATTTTAATTAGCATTTTGTATATATAAATGTGCACTCAGATAACTCCTGTTTCACTGCTTACTGATAGTTTATCCACACCTTAGCCTAGCCTAACAGAAACTTTATCGGTATGCGGTGAAACAGGACCTAATTGCATTTTCACATGAACACGGCCACGGCACGGTCGCCGTATTCATCTGAACGAATATATACAAGTCCTGGCGCACACACGGTCATACTGCTGTCATGTTGCTAATAAATGACTAAGTGCCAAAGTGACATGTGAAAAGACACATAGAATGATGCACTGTAACACCGTGGTGATATACCTTTACTGAATTGAAGTTGGCACTAATCTCGAGCACCCTGGCGTCGACGCGCTGCATGTCGTGCCGCAGTGTGTGCGCAGTGCGCGCGGTGCCATGTGCGTTGGGCCGCCGCGTGCAGCCGTCGTAAATGTGTGACGTCATAGCTTTTGTTAGCTCCTTTCTGGATTTGAAGACATTTTATTAGTTTTAAGTCTATTTACATACATTGATGGGAACACCTTGAAATAATTTATTTAATAATTGTGTTGCTCGTGACGATATCCGCGTAAAACTCAATAAACTATCCCGTTTTTACAATATTTTTGATTACTGATCGGCTCCTATTGGTCGTAGCGTGATGTTATATAGCTTACAGCCTTCCTTGTTAAAAGGACTAACAAACACAAAAAGAATTATTCAATTCCAGCCAGTAGTTCATGAGATTAGCGCGTTCAAACAAACAAATTTAGCTTTATATTACTAGTATAGATATAGATTTTATATTATGCATTCGCTCAAGATTTGCAGTGTGGTTCATTAACCCTCTGTCAAATTTCCATACGAAACGCGATTGTCAACAAAGTGTTGCGTTGTCGCTTTGTGGTTGGCAATCGCGGTTTGCATAGAAATTTGACAGAGGGTTAATGAACCATACCGCCAATCTTGTGCAAAAAGGGTACAGATAGATCGGAACTTACAACTCATCCAAGCTATCTTCCTTACTCTTCACACACTCTGCGACGGAATCCTTCAGCTCTGCTATCTCTGTCTGCAAAGTACCATACTGTTTGATGGGCGTGATCATATCTGGCACACCACCCAGTATGGCAGTCAGCGTGGAGAGTATCAGGTCAGATTGCTTTTGTTCAGCGGTTTGGTGCTCCAGGCATATAGATGTCATTGATTTCTGGAATTTCAAGTCAAATATGTCATTTCTTTGTGCACCAGAAGTGCTATATTAAGGTTATACAAAAGGTAAACTTAACTCGATGGAACATAGCGAAGGTGCTGTTACACGGTGGTTTTCTGTAACACAGGGGTATTTCTCCGGTCTAACAGGCCGGCGGCTAATTCGTGCCGACTCATGACTCTTTCACATCAAGAATATATTTTATAAACTATTAGGTTTTGCACACAACTTGGCTTGTGTAAAAATACAAATATTCTTGTAATCCTCCTAAGACCAGAAGTGGTATATTATCTTCCCCTTCATCCTGTCATCTGAGTCTACGCAAAAAAATCAAGTCAAATTTTCTGCTAAGTAGGATGCGATGGAAGGACAGACAAATGAATAAATAGCCTTTCTCATTTATAATGTAAATGTGTATGTGCGCGCGGCCCTGTGTGTGCGTGCGCTACTAAAAACTTTCATGCATATGGCAGTGACGCGACAGACGCCGTTCGAGTAAACATGGCTTACCCACACATGTAGCCGCGCGCACAACCGAGTAGAACCATTTTCAGTACTTCCCTGTATAATGTGCGGTACAAACTCACCGTTCTGCAGCTGACCGCCGCCGCCTCTCTGTCGACGTGAACCCGCAGCTGGTGCGCGAAGTGCAGCATCTCCTGCGCGGCGGCCAGCTCGCGACGCAGCGCCCCGTACAGTATACGGTCGATGGATAACGCGCTAAGAGATATCGACGACAAGAGGGAAAGGTCGCGACACACTTCCCTGAAAAAGTTATTTAAAAACTTAAAACATGTGGCGAAGTAATAAACACTGTAGATTGCACTTTCTTAGATGGCAGATAGTTTCATGGATCAGTGTGAAATGTGGATATGTCGAAATAATTGATTTATAGCTAGTTGACGGACATCATTTGCTTGGACTATGTCGATTCCATGTGAATCGTGATCTGTCGTGATTGACTAAACGCAAACAAATTACTCAGGTATTCAACAATGAAAAAAAAAAGGGTGTATTCCCACTTAAAAGGCCGGCAACGCACCTGCATTCTTTTGATGTTGCGTGTGTCTATGGGGACGTTAGTTGCTTTCTAGCAGGTAAACCGTCTGCTCTTTTGACCCTTTATTTTATAAAAAAAAAACAATATGCACAAAATGAGAAAAGCATTTACTCACTCTCTAACAGATAAAGCGGCTTTAGTAGTGACATCCAATGTATATCTTGTTCTACCCTCCACAAAATCTTTTACTGCAGTCTTCAAGACCTCATCTTCTAAAAGATTATTCTTGCACTTCAAAAGGTCCAGCATGCTTTTAGCTTCCAATGTCGCGACACTGGAAAGAAAAATGTATTGCTAAATAGAAAAATTGATTTGTTAACTTTCAATACTCACTGTTTATCCATTATATAAAAATAAGTCAGGTTTTCCTTCTTGACGTTATAACTTCAAAACGAACTAACCAATTTCCAAGGTTTTACATTCGTTGGAAGGTCTCGGGCTCTGTTAGGTTTATAGCAAAGAAAATTCAGGAAAATGTTTAAGAAAAAAGGAGGAAAACAGGAAAAACCATTTTCACATACAGCACCATTTCTGATATACAGCATGCACTACAATCGCGGCAGTACGTGGTTTTTACGCGAATTTCGAATTCCACGCGAGCGAAGCCACGAGCAACACTTAGTATTTAATTTTTTTATAAAATTGAACCTGTAAATACTATACGGCCAGACAAGTCGTTACTAACTGAATATAAAGATGCTACTTCTGAAATATTTCTTAAATGTTATAAATAAATATACCTACCCAATTTGACTAGGATGTATACCAGTGAAATTCTTAATAAGTTCCAACTTAGCTTCTTCTCCACTTAGATTCACTTTTGTGTCTATGTAGGCTTCAATTGTGTCTGAAAGTCTGAAAAAAATAACACGATATTTCACTTTGACTAAAACTATAATAATATTATGAATACAAAAAATGTGTACTTTTTTGTGCACCTTTTTAAACTTCTATTACACCAAAAGTATCCTGCTGTCATAAATCATGAGAAACACCATAATATCAGATGAACAGACTTAGCAAAAATAATAATGCTATGCCTCTTAAGTTGTAGCTTATGAAATTATGACTGTAGGCCACAGTATGTATAATAGGGGAAATCGAAAGAGAACTAGTTGATGAAACTACGTCATTCTGTCAAAATATGTCAATTTCATGCATCTGTCGGCTGTGTTTGACATAACCCGACCAAAATTACTTAAATCCATGATCTGTATCTGTTTCCACTTCTCTGTACATCAAAAAAAAATATTTACAGCTTGTTGTTGGAACTACCTCACTTGGTAGATTTAACATTATTACGTTGGTTCACTGCCCTCATAGGAGGCTAGGACACTCGCTTATTTATAAATCCAGCCCTGAGTGTAGAAGATTATTTTTAATTGGTTAGTTAAAATACCTTTTCTCTATATCCTGTGCCTTCATAACAGCCGTTTGAAGGTACCCATGTGACACATCCTCACACTGAGTTTTGTAAAACATCTTCGATGAATACAAGTCAAAGTGTGACTTGAATACATCCCGAGTCTGACGGTATTGATCAAATGGACCAAGTGCAAAGAACTTTTTTGATATTTCCTGTAAAAATATACAAAGCATTATATGTACGAAATATACAAATAAATTGTGTTTAGTCTGCTTTGCTGCCTTAACAAAGCAGAAAAAATAACACTTTACAGTGTCTTACCATAATAAAAAATTTTAGCAAATTTAAGCATTGATTAGTTGTGACACAAAATGTGCTCAGATTTTTTCAAAAGGTATTTGAGGATTTTTTCATAAGTGTTAATGTTTCACTTGATTTGAGCTATGCCATCACACATAGGAAATTCTTTAATGCTTTAGCAAAGCAATAAGATTAATGACTGGACGAGCTTTGATAATACTTGGCATAAACAAGCACAGGGCAAGTTTTTAAAGCTGGAAAATTTATAATTGTTAATTAATAACTCCAGCAACTGAAATATAATAATGTGAAAATACCTTGTCATTTCTAGATCTCTCATACATGCTTAGAATGCTAGCTACTTCATTTGTTATATCATTTGTCATGGTCTCCACATCCTCTGCCAACATAACACACTCGTCTTTCGCCAAACTCTCCTCTTCATTACTTTGTTGTAGTGCAGCATTTAGTTTAGTAATTTCTATATTAAGCTCCTTATTTACAAGCCTGCAGAGAACAAGAGATAAAGTTATTTGATTATATTATATTTTTTGGACTTGAACTTCAAAATAATGAAGATTATGTACAGGAATTGTTGAGGTTTTGCCTAATCTAAAAAAAGGCATTATTAAAGAAGATATATTATTTAATACTTTTTAGTTTATTAAAGTTCGTTATTTTTGTTTTTTACTTCAGAAGTAGGTTTAAATTTTTTGTTAATTTCATATTATGTATTCAAATTGAAGTTATGGGGTGCTGAAGGTGTCTTGCCGTGGGGGATGGTCGGACTGGCCCTGTGTACAGTTATGTAAGGTAAGCATCACATAATTATTTAAAATAATACAGAAATAAACAATATCTTTTCAGATTTTAATTTTTTTTTTTTGAAGCTATGGCGCTTACCGACAGTTAATATGTAACCATAAAAATGTTTATAATTAAATTCTTTAAATATTAAACAAAAAACTTACTCATTTTGTTTTATTAAATCCTTTAAAGAGTCTTCATGTTTTTTTAACATACACAACCTTGCATTTTGAGATTTAATATTAAATTTCACATCTTCAATGTATGTTTTGTCCCCTGGTATACAAATACCTGGGTATTCTTGCTTCAGGACTGCTATGTTGTCTTCCAAAGCTTCTTGTGATAGGACATTTCCCTTTTTCTCTATTTCTGCATACCTGACGTAATTTTATGCATATTACATTTTTAATTACTTTGTATTTTTCTTCCTATACTGCTGTATAGGTTCGACTGTTTCAAACATTTTGAAACAGTCGAACAAAATTGCAATGACGCGGACGCGTTTAGCCAGTTTTAGTATCGAAAACAATAGTTTTATACCCAACAAGCGTACATTTACATACCGATACTCTTCCCGAGCACTCAAAGCATTGTTTTCATCTATGCTTTGGTAAATCCAACGCAAAACACCAGAAAAATCCGAATCATTCAACATCCATTCAAAAGATTTCTTGTAGGTATCTACACCGAGTCCATTGAGGAACGAAATAAACTCATCATCACAAATGTCGATTTGGGGATTCATCTTTTCATAGTTTTTTAAATATTTTTATCCCATAAAACAAAATAATTAATGAAATTCTTCGAATATACGTTACAAAATTTGAATTTTGAAGTTTGAACGAAAGAAAACAAACGTGACACTTGACAATGACATTTCTGGCATATTTTTTTTATTTAATAATTTATCCGGCAATAGATGATGGCCCTGTGTCCAAAACACGTTATTTTTTACATTATTATTATTTATAATAATGAAAACCGTCTGAATAGTGGATTTTAACCATGCTGTTAAGATATATTTTCTTACAAAATAATTTTTATCCCTAGTGCACATACTCTCTTGTTATTCATAATGTTACAAAATTATCTGAAAAAAATCGCAATAGTCCCTTAAAAGCAATGAAACTAAATCGTTAGCTTCGTGTTATTGAACCAGCTATAGAACAGCAGAAAATGTTTTTTTTTAATCGCCAGATATTTTTAACGATATCGATTACAAAATACGCACCAGGTGTGTCATGTTGCCAAAAAAGAAGAAAAAAAAAAAGAAATCGAT